>JASAMV010000033.1:0-14477 GCA_030248065.1 Rhynchonema sp. JSB1_4
AACTTTGACGTTGAGCTTGACGGTGAGCTTGACTTTGTTTTGTGAATTCTACCCATTGATGGGCAATATCGGCGTTGTTTCAGAATCTTCATCAAGGTGTTGCGGTGTTCATTTCGAAGCTCCAGAAAAGTTTTAGAACGAAACGGACAGTAAATTCGAGCTTCCCGCACTTGTCTACCGCCAGACAATAACTTGTACGCGTTATCGAGGAAGAAAGTGAAACAAACCGCGCCGTCCGGCACTGGCCGAGGTGTGCGGGACGGTCTGTCACTGGGAACAAAGCGTCCCGTCACCAGTGACCCATGCTTGATCAATGTTTCACCTCGTTTCGCCTTTCCTTTACGAATCAGGCACCGATGTTTTCTTAAAGATTTCTATCTCCTCTATGTTTCACCAAACTCGAGCGACCCATCATCGGGAGGGATTTACGACTATTTCTTCACACCATCCAAGTTTCGCCGGCCCGGCCCGGCCCGAACCCCCAACGCCCAAACCTCCTCCGGCCCGGCCCGAATTTTTGGCAAATAACCCAATTTTTGTCAATTTTTTGCGATTTTTTAACCTATTTTTTGGTTGAAAATTCATTGTTTTCCATGAAAAAGTCGTCAGGTCAGGTAAGGTAGACAATACTGATCACTTACTTGAAGTATCCGTCGGAAATTATAGTATTTTTGACAAAAAAATCCCTACTTTTTCAGTAAAATAAGTCACTTCCAGAAGCTTCGGGCCGGGGTGCCCGGCCCGGCCCGGCCCGACTCCAAATCTCCGGCCCGGCCCGAGCCAAAAGCCCAAAATCTCGGCCCGGCTCGGCCCGGCCCGATTGCGACCTCTGCCAGCTGCCAGGAAGATCTGTGCACATTTCTCATGTCCACGACGCCTCATTTAAAGCCTAAAACGAGACCTCAACACAATTAGGGTACGGCAGTTTCTCGTCAGTTGGATTCCGTTTGTGTGAATTCTATCTCCGCGTTAGCTGCGTCGACCAATCATACGGAAATCCACCCGACCGAGCACGCGTGCACAAGAGATGCAATGCAGCCATTTTTCGTCGTGGCTGTGTCGTGTTTTACTGAGGTTCGGATCACAATCGATCCGAGCTTGGCATTCCCGGCCCGGTCCCCCACCAAGCCCCAAATCTACTCCGGCCCCCCCTCCCGGCCCGAATTTTTTTGGGTCAGACTTTTGTCCGATTTTTCTCATAATTTTTGCCATGTTTCCGAGCCAGAGGTCGCAATCGGGCCGGCCCGCCGACCTCGGGCCGGGTCGCTTCTCAAATGACTTACGTGCAAAAAACCGTTTTTTTCTGAGCCAGATAAATTTCCAAAATAAATGACCGGATAAATTACCGGTAATTCAGTTTTCGAAGAAAAATGCTTTTTTGGTGGGCGAAAAATTTGCTTGACGGTCCGTCCGAAACTGTTACAAAATCGATTAAGAAGAGGCTGAAACAGGTGAAAACAAGGCTTTTCGGGCCTACAATGCACACGCGGCACTTGTTAAGCCATAAACAAGCAAAAAACTGCCCAAAAGTAGCTGTTTCGCTCTTCAGAATTCCCTAAATACTGGTAATTTATTTGAAAAAATACCAATTTTCCAAAAACATAAATTACTGGGCTCTGGGCACTATAGGTTCAAAAAATCGCAAGAATTCTGACAAAAAATTGGGTAAAAATCAGAGGTCGCAGTCGGGCCGGTCCGGGCCGGAGATTTGGAGGATCGGGCCGGGCACTCCGGCCCGAAGATTCTGAACTCTGAAGCAGTGCTGTGGGTACTTCTGAGCAGTGTAGTACTTGGTCAGGGTGTTAACGATAGCAGTGTAGTATTGGTCGCACAATGACTTTATAAGAATTGGTCAAATTTTTTTCCTGAATCGTAAAGAGGAAAAGTGACGGGGCAATGACGTTGCGTTGCGTGATCGCACACAAAGCATGTAGTAAAGAGAATGTTTCAGACCTGTGGCAACGTGGTTGATCTGCTAGATTATTTTCAGCTGAAAATGTTTTGTGAGAATCACAAATAGCGCAGTGGTTAAGAGTGACTGAACGTGAAAATCAGGATTGATTTGATGAATTCTTATATAGTCATTGTGCGACCAATACTTGGTCAGGGTGTTGACGATAGATAGATTGGGACCCGAAATGTTTTGACGATAGATAGATGACCCAAGTCCGAAATCTGGGGGGGTCAACCCAAAGTTGTTGACGATAGATAGATGGTGGGGGTCGCCAAAAAACAAAGTGTAGTATTTGAGTATAGTGCACTAAGTTGGGTAATAATGTTTAAATATTATGAAAATATACTTAGATATACTAAATCCGCGATTTTTTGCCTATTTGGGTCTTCCCCCAGGGAGGTACACTAATTTCCCCTCCGAAAAAGTAGGGAAGTACACTAATTTCCCCGCCCGACCAGGAACTACACTGCTTCAAATTAGAGCAATTCGGGCTGGTTCGGGTCGGCAAGTCCCCTAAAATTAGAAGTAATACAGTAGAGCTCGAAAAAGTTTTTTCTAGTTCCTCTAACTGCGGGCGGCCGGTCCAAGGTAAAAGGAGACAATTTTCTTGGAATCACACACGCAAACAAACGCCCATCACAGTCAAAAGCTGACCTACCTGGAAATTTCAGAGGAAAAAATCAACAAGACCACAGGCTGACTGTCTGCACGATGTTTCGGCCGCTCCGCTTCGCCACGTTAAAATCCAACGTTATTCTGTGGCATGAGGAACTCCAAAACCTGCTCGTCGTGCCGACTGATCCACAGAATTTAACATCTCTTTCTGAAATCGCTATTGACTTTGATGACGCCACCAATTTTTCGGTTAGCCCGGACGTGCATTTGCATCTGTTGCTCTTGCGCTATTCTAAATAATCATTCATCTTGGCTTGGTACACTCCCAGCGGCTTTTGTGGACAAAAGTATTCCGGTCAAAATGTATACCATCCTGATCATGTAAAAATAGTTTTCTAACCAAACATTCGAGGCCCGAATAAACAATGTGCCGCTTCCAAATAACCGCTTGAAATCACGCTAACGTTCAACACGGCAGGGGGTTCCCCTTTTTAGGTGCTGCGCCTCAGTGGATTCAAATCGGCTGTTAATTTAACGAATGTCGACCTGATTGTCAGTCGCGATTTCGCCCATCTGTTGCTGGTCACCGATCACATCCTGTTGCTTGCTGATTTACCATCGTGTTTGCTGAGACGTGCGCAACTTGACAGTCATTATACGTGTCGGTATGTCAGCTCTCATTCAAGTAACTTTTTGTTTTCATGTATCGCTATTCTACTTCATTTACTCTCGCCCGTGGAAGACCTTGCCCTCGAGTGCGCGCCGGCCGATCTCACAACCCGACGCGTTAGCGTTAGGCTGATCACCGTTCATGCTTTTCACGTACGCTTTTGAACTCACAACGGAAAACAGAAAAAGCGCATTAGCGTGCGCGCTGACACGTGCAAATGCGCTTTGCGGATCTGCGCGTCAGCGTGCGACAAAACTTGCACGCTAGTGAGTGCAAAAGCTTTCGCATCTCGCACTCTGAAATAGGCAATTATTAACCAAAACTAGAAACTCAAGTCTGGATATTGCAGCCACCCCAAGTTTTCACAGGTTATTCGAGACTGTTAAGTTCCGGAGGTTTGAAATACCTCTCGAAAATCATTGAACTCCTATCACAAGTTGATTGACTTGTGGTGCCACTGCAACAAAAGACGGACACAGTATTTCAGCTGTCAGTTACTGGAACCAAAGTCACCTCGGCCCAGTTACCACCGCATACAAGAAGTTATTTGGCACCCGAAAACTCGTTCAAACATCGTTTGCGTGCTCTACGATGACAACACAGTTCGGTTCGTGTTTTTATCCTTGATTTGACTTTGTGCCTGATTGAGAGTGCTCAACAATGGTGAATTACGTAACGACTTGTGAACTCCACACGATGTCAGCTTTGAAAGTTGTGTTCAGATTTTTCGATGCTCATGGCGGTATCGAACTCGGTGCTTGCTTGTTCGATGTCAATGGAAGTGACGACGGCGCTTCAGTGCGTGGCTTTGGAATTCGCGAGAAAATCGGTGCGTCCTCTTTCGTTAATGACCATCAGGTGCGGCCATATTTTTTTCGAACTTTTCCAGTTATTCGTGATTTCAGTATCGTTCACATTCGGTGCTCAACTGAACAGCTCTGAGTGGTGCGTCTTCGCATTGACGTCATCAGCCAATGTCTACGCGATTGTGCATGATGTGACTGGCCGAAGGTCTGATTACAAACAAGTCGTGTGGTCGTTTAGTTAACCGACTTGTTTTGCGATAGTCTTTTTGGATTGTGCTTTCAACGGGACACTGACAAATTTACGCTTTCGACTCGCTTGAAAGTTGTTCGCAGGCGGACAGCCAATAAACTGCTGTCTTCGAAACCAGAACTGCCCGCAAGTCTTGAAATCTCCTGGATTCCAAAAAGCCATTTGTCAACGACTACGCCGATGTTTAGGCTTTCAATGTTTAGGCATTTATGCGACGTTCAAAATAATCATACCGACTGTACAGTTGTGCCGGCATTCATGCCACCGTGCACATTATTGCAGACACTACCGTAGTTGTGGTCCGTTGCTGATGCAACCGTCCTGTGCCGACAACTATGGACTGAGTGGGTCATCACTGCTCTACATGTGCACACCCGTGCCCTTGTTGGTGCTGGCTGTCGATAACAACGTGCTCTATCATTGTGTGCTGCTGCAAGACGAACAGGTCGCTAGACGCTGAGCTGTAACGTTTATTAATTGCCACATAATCGAGAAATTGAAACATCTAGTTTTGTTGAATAATCCATTTTCGCAGGAGAACGCGTCTGATGAACACACGTCGTATACGCTGCACGTGAATGAAACGATTCGATTGACCGAGCGGGATGGTGGCAGTGACACGCACAACAGCCACACGTTCAGCCTGCATTCATGTATGTACAGTAGAATGTGTGCATTTGTCCGGTATTTGGCCATGTGACATCATTGATCCCGGATGAAAAGCTCGCGTCGATTTCAGTGCCAAGTGCAGCCGGTCGTTACGTGTGTGTACATGGCAGGGACATGTACTCGGTCTCGGTCGACTGGGCGCTGAGCTCGGATCTGAGCAGTACCGAACCGAGCCGTGTTGACGCCGTACATTGTTGCAATCAATCGACAAGCTCGTGTGCGTTCAATTTATGCAAACAGTCTATCACATCGGATCCCGTGCTCATGGTGATCGCCGATTATTCGACACTGAGCATTCAACCGATCAAGTTCGTTGGTGTGCATGCGGTAGTTTGTGCATTGATGGTGGACAAAATATTAGAACGTTCTTGTGTACGTCGAGCCTCCCGCTCACAGATTAAGAGCGGTGGCGCGATCAAAGTCCGCCACCGACAGCAGCCACGCGTCGCAATGTCCGAATGGCAGTGCTGGTGCGAACACAGCGATTCAGGATGAGATGCAGCGAATTCGATCGTCCTTCGTCGACACCAAGCAATTGTTGTCATCGGTCGACACCGAACACCAACTGCGACGTGCCACCAACGCCCTGCAGATGTTGCGCACGGATGCAGTCGCGTTCTTCGAGAAACAGTTGGTGGTCCTTTGGGGGATATTGTCGAATGTCGCTGGTGACTCATTTGATGTGATTCAACCGTTTGAGATGGTGATGTCCGCTAGAAATGTCCAGTGCTCAATACTTTGATGTCAGACTGGATCGATCAGCATAGTTTGCTTTGAGTCGCCTCGTTCCACGTGGCACATGATCTAAATCCGCGGTTGTGATTGCAGCGGGACGGCGTGGAACGGTCGATTGGCCGAGCAACAGAGTTCGGTCGAGCGCCTATCGACGTCGAGTGCATTGTTGGGCGAGCGATTGCGTCGCGACACCGATAGAGTCGATGCCATGTTGGCCGATCATCAACGATTGTGTGCACGCATTGCGACGGTGCGTTTGTGATTGCGATGATGTCATACGTACGTGCTGATCGAAAACGGTCGCGCGACTTATTATTTGTGTGAAAACTTCTTCGTGCACAATTTCGTCCAACGTAAACGTTTTCTGTCTACCAATCAATTCATTTGGCACCCCAAACGACCCACATTGTGTTCCGTTTCATGTCAGGTTGTGAGCGCGTTGACCGCTGTTGATTCCGGCAGCGAACTGTCAGAGGCCGATCTCGCACTACAAACACGTTTGCAACAACTCAGATTGCACTGCAACCACATGGCTGTTAGAATCGAAGTGGTGCGTCCTTTTTCGACTTAGTCTGAAAATACCCTCTCTCAGTGGCGTCGTTGGGAAATCAAAAAGTTAGGATACCGGATACCCAAAATCCAAAATTTTCGGATACCGGATACCCAAAATGAAAAATCTCGGATACCAGGGGGTTTGCTCCCTAAAATAAAAAATCTCGGATACCCAGGGGGTTGTTCAAAAAAGGTCAATTTTTTAGAGGAAAATCGAGCAAAATCGGTGTTGAAAGCGCCAAAATGGTCATTTTGGGGGTTATGCTTGCGCCAGCAAGCGATTTTGAGCATTTTGGAGGTAAAAATGGGCGATTTTTACGGTTTTCGGAAAAATTTTAGGGCAGGATACCCCTGGACAAAAAGTCAGGATACCGGATACCCCTGGGTGAAAAAATCAAGATACCGGATACCGGATACTAGGGGGTAACCCCCCTTCCCCCACACCACTGCCCACTCTGATTAGGACTATTCGTGGCTTCCATGTCCGGCACCTCGAGTGACTTTTGTGGTAACGCAGACACCGGCTACTTTTTCCGCGACAATAAAAATTGGCCTTTTACCTCGTGCTGCTTACAGTTGCGCAAATTGACCAAAGAGTGTGCGAGCATTCAAGCAATGAACAACTTGGACTCGATGTCGATCAGCAAACGCAGACAATCCGGCCCATCCACGCCACAACAACGACAATTGGCTAGAAAGTTAGTTGTTTTTTTCGGGGTTCGATTAATATTCGAATAGTGGTGTCGGGTCGTGAGGTGGTTGAAAGCCATGGGTGTGCAGACATAAACCAAAACGTTTTTTTCGAGATTGTTCTAATGTCATTGACGTAAGTCGCAGATAATCGCAGTCGACGCCGGCCACGTACCGTCTTGCTTGTTATTGTTTGGGCGGCTGCTTTGACTGCGACTTGCATCCACGACATTGTGATCAGCCATTAATTCCGTATCGCGAATGTGTTTTGCTCTTGTTGCACACCAAAGTTTTCGGAACAACCTCACTTCTATGCGACATTTTTGGTATCCTATGTCTGGTATTTTTCATTTCCCAACACACTACTGTGCTGGGGTGGTTGAATGTCTTTGGTACATCGCTCTTTACCATTTCAGCCAAACGCGACTTGAAGCCCTGCTTCGAAGCACACAACGTCTGTGTGTATGATAGCAGCCAGCGTTACTGTACTGCAATGCTGTCGATGATTTTGCTTTTGTCACACGTGATTTTTGTCATTTTGTCACACACAAGTTTTATTCTGGTGGATGAAGTAAAGCGCTCAAAGACTTTGTATTCTGCTCTGCTACGTGTGCCGTTTTTGTTTACGGATTTCCCAAATAGCGATTGGCGCGGTCCTTTTTTATCGATGTCACTGGGTCAGGCCCGGCAGCAGTGGTGTGCACTTGATGACTAGCAGCAATACTCCGTTGTCATGAGTTGTGCGTGTATGATCACAAAAGCGCTACCCACTCAACTTTGCGTTATTTATTTAGTTTGAGATAATTTTAGCACAGGTGAATCCAATATCATGCACTGTATTGCATATGTATAATACATTGGGCACGTGTCACGCACATTCTTGTGTGCACTGCAGGCCGTGCATCTGCCGCTGGTGCAGCCTTGGGTGAGATCGAAACGCACATCTATGGAATACATGCTCACACACAGTACAAGTGCATATCGCACGTCGCCAATCACTTTGCCTTGGCTATCAGGCATTTTAGTGGAGTCTCGGCAGGTGCGCAATTATCACAAAAAGTTACGACCAGAAAATAAACTAATCTCAATCAGACGCCAATCGCTTTCAACTTTTGATTTCGCTATGATGTCGAAAAAACGTTCTGTCGCTCTCTCTCTCTCTCCAGCGGTTGAATTAAACTTCGGGAGCCACTTTAGACGATGATATTCACGGCTCTCTTGACTGATGCGCGCGTTTTGATAACACGAATATATGCACATCTACAGATACCAAAAGTAGCACCTCTATGCTGCACCGGTTTGGTTTGGTTGGTGTGAAACTAGTGACAGATTGACACAGGGACTTTGACAGGCGCACAAACTTCCTGTCACAAACATAAAAACGGCAAAAGGGCAGAAAATTGATGTGATGAACGGTAAAACTATGGACAATAGTGCTTATCCGACCCACAATGACTGACGTAAACGGTCACACGCAACATCCTGTGGACACAGAACACTGATTATTTGTAACCAAACAGCCACCAAAATTTACCCATTAGTCTTGCACACATGTTGTTGTATACCTGCAGTTGATGATCTTGCCTTTTGTTCCCTTTTATCTTCTTTTGCGCTCATTCCCCGTTCCCGTGCTACATTGTTTGGGTACCCGTACCGTATGGTAATTTGTACTTGATGCATGACTTGACGGACTCATCATTGTATGACTGGTGGGTGGTTGGTGTACCCTACAACTACAAAGATGACAGCAGCGTGCGATATGTAGGCCAACGCCACAGACACGTGCGCAGTTAGGTGCATGCACTACAACTGCTCTTCTTTGGCACTTTCGATTTTGAAATCATAAAATGGAAGATGTGCTGCGTCATGCTTTAATTTTAAACTTTGTTTGATTCACTGATCCGTTGCGTTTCTTGTAGAAATAGATTTTCAGTCATAAAAGGTGTTCAAAATTTGCGAGCTCCATGTTCACATCGAATGCAGTCTTGTTCTTGCTCCTTCGACTTCGCCAGTGTCTTCAGTTGTACAACGCATGCATGCATGCGAATCCCTATTCCCGCTCGGCCGTATTCATTATTTTCTGTGTGCATTTTACATGTAGGTATTTATTGTCATTTAACACAGATTACCCATCCCGCGCAAAATCGGCAGTAACCTCAAATTGAAACACAGCAAGTATATGATGGTTGTGGTATCCGTTTTTTCGGAACAAGTCTAAAACGGGCGGAGGCATCTTTTTTGAGGTCACGTACGTCAATGTCACTGCATAACTGGTCTTGCCATTTTATGCATCTTGAAAGAAAGATGTGCATGATGTTGGTAGTAGGATTTGTTGGAGTCTAACATTCATCAGATCACTAAGTTTCATGGTATTTTTACAGATTTTCCTATCAAGGCATTTTAGCCAGGTTTGCGTGCTGTTCGTGAAACATCATGAAATCGATCGCAGTCGCCCTGATTCTAATCGGTTCGCTGGCGCTGGCAGCCGTGCTCAGTTTGTCCATATTCTTTGCGATTCGACCACGCACCAAGACCACCACCTATTATGTGGGTGTACCTGATGACCACAACAATAATGCACAACAGACGCACACGGCACAATCATGTGAGTTTGAGGCACATAGAGCAAGTGTACGTCCGTCTTGCCTTCACACAAATACGGTACGATGTGTCGAACAGCAATCATGGTGATGTTTCAACTGATTGTTATGTTTTCCACCTCACTGACGGAACGAGTACCGTACCTGTTGGCAGTATTGGATGGTTCGGTTTCGCATAGGTTATTCACTTATCGCAACAAGAAATTAATTTCACACTGTTGTGTGTGTGACATGTTTGTGTGATCTGCAGTGGTGGCCGATCAAAGCACCATGGGCAAATCAACGTGGGCCAACGAGCCGCGCACAACACAACGACCGACCGTGTTCACAACAACAACAACAACAGCAGAGACGACAACAACATCAACTTCCACTAGGCCAACAACAACAACTGAACGAACAACGACAACAACAACCAGACCGACCACAACCAGACCGCCGATGCGGCCCGCTGGAGTGTTTCAGGTTTGCCGTCGACAAATCAGGCCAATAAGATGTGTAAAAGTTCGAGTCAAGTCCGAAATCAAATCTCTTACGGGCGCGATTGAAAATACTAAATGCCGAGAGCCTGGTGCACCACGTCCACGTCTGTCAAAGCAGGCAGACGAAACGTGCAGAGCTGACCACTCAAAACTACCAAATTGCAGCCAATTCGCACGCGACCACCGCCACGACCATTGCGCACCCGTCGGCCTCCCACACCGACGAGCACCCGGGTGCACCAGCCATTGCCCACCCTCGTCGTCACCCCTCGTCGTGTAAACAGTTTGAATGTGACACCACGTCAACGCCAAGTCAACAGTCTGAATCCAACGATAATCACACTGAATGAGGCCATGATCACCAGCAATAATGTGGCCGTCGAGTACAACAAGCCCGACAACGAAATAAAGGACAAAAACAGCAAGGACGGCGGACTGAAGCTGGCGAAAACGAAGTCCATGGCCAAATATGGTTGGTATTGTACATTATGGCATCGAAACAGCTACAATGTGCGTTGACGTTCCATAGCTAGTGTACCTACACGCACAGTTATACTTAGTGAAGAACAGGGTCCTAAAATCTGCCGCTTGAGTATTCCTTAGAGTCGATTCGGAGGGTCGGTTCCGCACCCAACCACGTCATCGTAAGAGAAAGAAACCAGCTGCCTAGTCACGGTTTTCATTATCATGGGTTTGAGTGCGCTTGATGTTTCAGGCAAAGTGGTGGGTCTGGATTACCGCGACGGTTTCCTGTACGTGCCATCGCATCGATCGGGCAACATCAGCGTGCTGGCCACTCCCTCGCTTGAATTGCTGGAGGAGATCGCGTGTGCCCGATGCCGTATTTATGACATTGTCGTGCTCGCCAATGGCGACTTGTTGGTCGCACAGGTGCGTTGATGTGGACACGGGTGTAGCATCATCAGACTTGGTTGATGGTGATTGTCCCTTTTCCGGTATTGACTGGAAGCACATATTCGGTATTCCGTCAAACTTTATAAGCAGGCTTGTGCATTATTATCCAGGGTGCGCGAAAGAAGTTGAGCAAGATCGACCGCGCAACACATCAGATCACACGTGAACTGTCGCTGCACTATTCGACCAAGGGCTTGACCGTTGGGGACAATGGCGAGATCTTTGTGCTGTCGCGTGCGCACGACCGAATCTATCGCTACGACGACGAACTGGTCGAATTGGGCGTGGTCAAATTCGAGAACAAGAATGAAGACTGCAACTTTCTCATCGTCGACTCGCACGCACAGGAGATATTCGTCAGCTGTCAGAATCAGGTGCGATTATGTTGGTCGCGACGATAGAGGGCTAATTGTGTAGTCGTCAACTTTGGTCGTCAACTCAAGCAGCTGTGAATGAGAGCGAGAAATATACACAGGCATCAGGGGTGAGTTGACAACAAAGTTGCCGATCTGTTGACGACATGAATATCATCCCGATTAGAGGGCTGATCGAACTTGGTCATCGGATCGGATAGGATATATTATATCCGATTATTAATTGCTTTTGGTTTTTTCTGCAGGGGCATTTGCGCCTCACTTGTGTCACGGTATTGTCGACCAGCGTAAAAGTAGGTCGGTCGTAATAAGTGGCATCAGCAAGACTCAAAACATCCTGATTCAAGAAAGTCAAGCCACCAAGCCAGTTCCAGTCTGATATGGTCACACGATCAAACATCAGTCTTTAAACTTGTTAGCATGCCGATGCAGAAACCTCCTGGACTTGCCCAATCAATTGTTACATTATGCACCAGTTCCATTCAAAGCGCGTGGCCTTTTGTGATGTTTCACGGCCTTGCAGGTGCACGTGATCAACTTTGCGGGCACATCGCTTGGCCATCTGCGTCCGCGTCTCACCAATTCGGTGACGTATTCGGTCGGCATTCAACGCGATCCGATCACCAACTTTGTGATGGTGGTGCGCCGGGGCAAGAGTCAAGTGGACGTCTATGGCCTGGACGGACAGTTGAGGGAGACATTGGGTCCTCTCGAGGACACTCTTTGGTCGGACATGGTTGTGGCCGGTGGCTACGTCTACGTGGTCGATTACATCAGCACCACGGTCATGGCCTACAGTTATGATTCGTAGTACCTGGGTTGTGGGGCACACGACATGCGCCGGGCGGCTGTTGTTGTTTTGTTGATATTATTTTATCAAATTATTTTTTGTTTGTGATCTATTTTGTCACTGTCGATCACTCAAAGCTGTGATTCCTGCAATTTGTACATATTTTGATGCTGCGGCTGCCGAACATGGGTTTTACTGGGATAAATTTATTTCCCAAAACGCGTTGCTCGTGACTTGCAGTACGCAGTTAAATCATTCGCTTCAAAAAAATTTCCCCCAAATGTAATCGTCGAGCAGTTCTGGAATTGCGACTCCCAGCGACTTGGCCTCAGCTTTCACAGTCGTCAACAATGTGCAGGCGTACCCACCTACGCGTACGTGTGGTGAGAAACAACTGATGCATGCAAATTGTAGCTATATGTTTTCAAGGTATGTACATACTAGCAAGAATCAACCGAGCAAAGAACAAAACATACCTTATCTTGAACACTCGGGCTGGGGGTTGGAATGCACTTGCGCGAGTGTCGGCCAGTTGCCATGGCGTGGCAGCACAGAACTGTCCGACACCTTTAGGTGCATACAATGGTGGCGATGTGTCTAACACCAACAGCTGTTTTCTCGTTCTCTTGATCAAGGTGTTATGCGGAATATGTGCGTTGAGCAACGATTGCTTTGGTTGTTGCCAATGCCTTTCTTGATTATGAGCAGCAGCCAATCACATCAAGTGGTTGAAAGAACATTTAGTCGAGGTCGGCATCGCTCAGACACCGATGGGCTGACGGAAGGAAAACTCAGGTAAAGTAGGAAGTAATGGACAGGGAAAGTAGGCGAATTCCTAGCAAGTCCAGATAAAACGAGCGTTCTTGGATTCGGTGCCCTTCACCCGTTCCTGATATAAACACATGCGCACGTCGTTTGACTCTTTCACTCCAGATTTGCGACGTTTCTCAACGATCCAATGGTGGTCGGTTTGGTCGTGAATTACTCGACCACTGAGCTTTCGTATTTCTACGACTCCGGAAATCACAGCATCCGACTGGACTTCGGTGTTGGTCACACCACATTTCGACTGATTGTTTCAGTACTTAGCGTATAGTATGTAGTCCTTCAGAGTGGTGTCTGCAGCGCTCAAGTAAATGCCAGTTCGATAGTTCCAATCAATGGAACCGATGACCTTGATCTCAACGAGCCCATGGAGCTTTGGATCTACTGGGAGTTGGTATCCATCAACCACAAAGTTGATATCAACATTACATAACTTGCAAAAAGTAAAGTGACAATTTTTATCCAGCTGCACGTCAGCCGAGTTTTGCGACGAAGTCAATCTCAAATGCGCCACCAAATCTCTGATCAAAACACCCTGGTACTCGAATACGGTCACTTGGATCATTCTATCGTTCGTGCACAGTCCGTTGCTTTTTTGTGATGTTGCAACAATTTTTACATGTGCTTTTTTACACCTGCAGAGTGCTTGCCAGCTTGCTGCTCTGCTGCGTGATTTATTCAGTGATTTTCGGCAAGCACAAAACCAAATGTCTGCAACGGCGTGCGGTGATTCAACCGGATTCGAGTGATGGCGGGTTCGAATCCGCCGTGGCGCATGGCCAGACTACCGTGGCCGCTGATGACACAGTCGTCGCAATACACCCAGATGCCACTGACCATCTGACACAACAATCGAAACATGTTGAACCAATGGATGAAACATCACTGAATCAATCGACCAGTTCGTTGACCAAACGTTTCCTGCCGCCCATAGAGCAGCATCGATATCGAGGCATCATTCCGACACAGAAACACATGGTGCAGGCGTTTGACGGCGGACAGAGTATATTGGACCTCGGATGATAACTATGATTCTCACTGCTTGGTTGTGGTTCTTGAAAGGCTCTTGAAAACCTTACAACCTGGCTTACAACATCCTGCATTGTCTCGTCCAACTTTAGTCTTGTTGATAAAACATCTCTGATTAAATTCGAGGATCAAAGTTAATTTCAAGACCGACTCTGATGTGATGTTTGCTGCCGCTCGTTATGTTACTCAGTTTCATTAATCGGGCTGCTTATTGTTGAGTCATAAACGCAAATCGTCAACTCAAACAGCCCAGAGTGCGCGAAACATATGCATGTAGATGACATTAGGGCTGAGTTATGATGTAAAAAGTTGAAAATCTGAGTTGACTGACGACATGAGTATAGAACTTGTTGAAGTCATGTATTGTGTTTGCATAATACCACTGTTAAAGTCATGTATTGGTCGCACAATGACTATATAAGAATTCATCAAATCAATCCTGATTTTCACGTTCAGTCACTCTTAACCACTGTGCTATTTGTGATTCTCACAAAACATTTTCAGCTGAAAATAATCTAGCA
>JASAMV010000035.1:0-79552 GCA_030248065.1 Rhynchonema sp. JSB1_4
TTGTTATGCGCAACAAGATACAGTTGCCCGAGGGCACTTTAATCCTAGTGTTATTTTTGTTGCTGTAAATAAGCCATTTATATTATCAGATGATGTGCTTGTGCGAACATAAAGTACCAGTAACAGGCCAAGGTCACAACAAATATGTATGTGCCAGGGCAGGTACACATGCGCGCAGCTGATGTATACTGTATGTACATACCATGTATGTATATATTATGGCAGGTGCACATGGGCGTATATCGCTCATTTGACCAACGAAACTTTAAGCAATCATGAAATCAGTACAATCAATGTGTTCAGCATCGCAGCCGGAATTGTTTGGTACCTGAATGGCTAAAATCGGTGAAGGTACGCACGTGCCAGCTTCATTTCAACTTGCGTGCTTGCTAATTGAATATGTCATTGTATATGTCATATATGACCTTGTATATGTCATATTTTTGACAACTTGTGATGTTTCGGATAAAACGGTCCAATCGTGCATATCCCGTGCTCAATATGACTTGAGACAGAGTGGGTGCATGCCATGCACTAAACCACGGTAATACATCTCTATGCATGACAGATTCCTACCACTTTTCAAACTTTTTACATTTCATGAACCCTACGTCTTGACCAGTGAATCCCACATCTTGCCGCTTGTACCCTACGTCTTGTCCAACCCTACGTGTCGCCGAACCTTACGTCTTGACCGGCCCTACGTTTTGGCCGGGTACCAGTAGTTCTTTGAGCTAGAGCCAAAACCAAAATGAAGGTACAGTTCCGGGTGCAATTCTAGGCTGAAAGTTGAAGTCGCGTGCACGCAACTTCCTAGTACTAAAACATAGGCAGCGCACGCGCAAAACTTCGCGTGCACGCAAAGTTACTTCGACTTTTGCCTATACTTTGCACTGTTTCGCACGCGCGTGCACGCGACTTCAACTTTCAGCCTAGAATTGCACCACGTACTGTAGGCCGAAACAACCGCACTTGGAGCACGCTGGAGGAACACATTGTTTTGAAACAAAGTCTATAAACGGATGGACTGAACCGCTAACATCCACATATGCTTGATGGAGAGCCTCCGACACAAACAGACGTTGCCGACTGAGTCGCTCGAAATTGGCAGCAAAGTGGAGGAAGGCATGCGTCATGCCAGATGCGATCAGAACTTTTTTCAGTGGGACCGACGTTTCCAGCTTGAACTTTGGCAGGAAAACGTGCGTGGTTGTGTGCCAGATCACACGCATGTTTTGTTTGATATCGGTGAACAAGACGTTTCGAGCCGCGTCATCGGATAAACGCGACTCAAGAATTTTCAGCGCGCTGCCATCCTTGGATGAAGGCAGTAGGATCATCATTGACAACGCTTTGCCCCTGTACGGCAGTTTCAGTACCTGCACAAAAGAGTCGGATTACAACTTTGAACGCAATAACTTCAATTTCTTCTGTTTTACAATGCGGCGAGGCAAACACCATACTTGGCGATAAAGTTGGATTGATGCTCCGTTTTGCCGGGCAGTCAACCAACCGGAGTCCTAATCCGCATCCCTTGTTTTCATATCACTCGATCACTTTGCGATCACGTGTTAAGGTTTGCAGAAGACTGCACCCTGACGACATACTGTTCCTACAGTACCTGCAAGTTATCCGACTTATAATAGGACGCATTCCCGTTGGGTTTATAGTTCATGTGCATTGTTGGCACTTTGGTAATTTTGCCGTCGTGCTTGTGGAAGTCTCTCTGAAAGCGAATATGTTCGAATTTGCTTAGACAACAATTTTAAACTGTTCATTTTGGGCGAGGGGACGGCTCCAAGGAAACTGTGGAAACACAACGACTTCGACAAGCCGCGCGTTGCTTGACCCACCGCCATACTGCACACGAACTGCGTGAAAATGAAAATAAAACGTGGTGTCTAGACACAGATGTACATGCCTAGTTGGTGTGAGCGTCATAGTGGACAACATGCCTGAGCAAACACACGCAAGCCACGTCGTTTTGCGAAATTGCTTGCCTTTTGCCTACAAAGTTGATACTGGCCAATATAAAATCGTACAATTGGTGACGTACCATCTCAGTTTCGCTTTCATTGAATGGCGTAAGCCAGTCGGCCTTGAAGTGAACGGCGTTCACGAGCACCATCACTGCCGCTCTCAAAACGCCCGGCTTGAGGAGGTTTTTGATTTTGTTGTTAGTTTTCTCCTCCACCCAAGCGTTGATCAGAGCGCGAACTGCCTCTGCGTTCGCACGGATGTCGTGACGCTCTGCAATATGTATTGATTTTGGTTTTCATTCGCAAAAAGTTTTGGCACAAGAAAACAAATAAAAACCGACCAGATTCCGACTCGAAACACTCTGCCAACGAGGTGGCAAATCCATCAAGGACACTGAGTGATTTGTCCAAGTAGATCTTGTTGGCCACAGCTAACGTGTAGTTCACCGGATTATCGAAAACGCCAGTTTGGAATTCGTTGAAGTGACCGGGGAGGTTCTGAAATACTCATTGTTCCAATTAAAATGTATTGACAGGACAACGAAAACAAACGCGTGACAACAAAAGCACATACCTCCAGTTGACCTGTGTTTGCACTGAGCAACCACTCAATTTGTTGCCTTGTCTGACCGCCAGCCCCTTCGTTCAACATTCCCAACGCCAACGCTATCGATGCAGGGGACAGGAAGACACTCAAATTGTCACCCATTTGTGTCACCTGCAGTTGAAACAATCTTCGGTTTTCTTCAATGCGCTGTTTGGTGAATCCTTATGTTGCCATTGAAGAGAGGCCGTTATACACACAGGCTAATGAGTTTAGTTCACAGCAACAAACTAGTGAAAGACAGTGTGATTTCTTACGGTTTGGCCGTAGAGCTTCCAAGCGAAGTTGGTCAAGGCAGAGTTGAACTTGGCACGACTAGCAGGCTGCACCTGTTGTTTGGCACGGCACTGATTGACACCAGGCGTTGTGGCTGGGATTTTGAATTGGACAATGGTAGTACATAACGAATCCAAGCACATGGGCATCCAATCAAAATATATCAAACCTGGTATATGAAGAACAAAAAAGAGCACTAAGTGTCACTTGTTCTGCGGCAGTTACGAGACTGAGGGTAATTGTGTTATGTACAGTTTTGAAGGCATTTTGTAGCCTTTGGTATTGGCCTGCCTTTGTTCGTCATTGATTTCAAAACTGAAACCGTCGTGCGTGACACACTTTCGATTTTGCCATTTTGCATCACACATATGGGATCGGGGGTGTCGCAAAAGCCTTTTGCAGTTCAGTTGTTGACACAAATTACCTTCCTGACAACGGAGTTTCTTTATCTCTATAGGTACATGAGCCCTTTCTGATTAGCAATGAAATGCTGCAACCCAAGTTTGGTGTCTATCAACCCATTTTACATCAGCCTGTCGGTTGCATCATGTACTAATATTGTGTAAATCACAGTATTTTTTACCTTTAAGACTCAAAACGGTGGTCGCTGACCTTACACGTTTTATCCTAAGCTTATCAGCAGATCAAGATGCACGTGTCAAAGCCTAAACTGACCAATTTTCAGCGGGACACATTGTGCCATGCGTTCACAGAACTCCCCCGGCCTGCCCGTCCAACAGCCCCGTCTTGTTTCGCGACAGACTTGGTCCGACGTGCACTGCTTGAATTGGCACGGGTCGGCAGCACCGAGCTTCAATGAACGCGCACTCACGGTCAGCACCTGATGCGAAAGTGTTTTGAATGTTTAACGAAAATACAGTCGAAAACAGCCATGTCGGCCAACGGCTACCGCTGAACCACGCCGGCTACCGGCGATATTGATGTGACTGTCCTACCTGAATCCAATACGGTATTTCAACCACCAACCAATAGAAACACGGCAATGTTGCAGCAGTGCATGGTGCTTGACGTTGACGTGCCTCAAATTTGAAGAATTAGCTCTGGATTTTGTTTTTATGTTTTTCTATCGGACTTGTACAAGGGTGTCTAAAAAGTGAAGGTTGTTTTGATCACGTCCAATATTCAACGCGTTTTGCTCCCACATGCGGGCAGCACACATTCCATTGCAACCGTGCAAACTGAAGCTCTCCATTTTCAGGCTGTTGCTTTCCGACTTGCGCCTAGCACGGCTCAATTTTTAGTCACCTTTGTATCAAGTTGGATTACTGCGGGCTCCCAAGTTATTGTCCTATATTGCTGTACAATCACAGTATTCTTGACTGAAGTCGGAGTACTTCATTCCACATCAGATGAATCAATCAAATATTCTCGGCCACAAACTGCCGAAAGCCTTTCGGATGTGCATACCAGTGTGGAATTTATTTGGAAAATGTTTCTTGCACATGAACTGTAACCATTCTGGAATGAGATTGTGAGAAATCGATTCTGTCCGTGATTAAACCGTTTTCTGTATAATTTTGCCCACTATCAGGTGCAGGCGTGCGTGGCACAATGGGCAGAGACTACACACAGTTAGGGCTCCACCAGACAGACCCGAAACATAACGTTTTTCTATGTCCATGTTTCGGGTTTTAAAAAAACCCGAAACCCGAAACACAAAGCATGATAAACGAAAATGTTTCGTTCTTGCCACTTGTAGCTGACGTGAACGATTTATACAAGTCGAAACATTTTCGATTATCATGCTTCGTGTTTCGGGTTTCGGGTTTTTTCTCAAAACCCGATACCCGAAACATGGACATAGAAAAAATTTATGTTTCGGGTTTCGAGTCTATCTGGTGGAGCCCTAACACTGGTCTTTTTAAAGCCGTGCAAAGACATCTTAATAGGAAGTAAATTATGAAGGCGTGATTTTTTCGACTGAAGCTTTGTCGATCGCCATCGCTGCACGCATCCATTCACAAATGCATTTCCAAGTGAATTTACGGTAGTGTGACCACAGGTTGTCTATCTGTTCCGTCATTCAGTGCTGTTCAATTTTCACTCCACCTGGTGAACCAAAACCATAGCGTGCCACATGTACGTATAAGTCAACCTTCAAAGGTAAACAACCAAAAAGCAGACATCAGCCAACGCACATGTGTACATGGTACGCGGCATTTAGTCGACATTTCGCCTTTTGGGTTCGTTTCGAAAAATGGTTCCGCAAGTACATTGGTATACTTACACACACACGCCCAGACGATAGTGCACTAAAGTTTAGAGCTCGATACGCGTGCGGTACACCTTTGTTTTCGGCAATTACTAATAGAGTTCAACACGTGTTGACTGTGGTGTAATTTTCAAGGGAGATGTAATTATGATACTGGCGTGCCCTGAAATAGCAGGGCGAGTATGCTACTTATGATTGTTGTTGATGTTTCACGGTCGAACTGGTTCGAATCGAAACTTGCCACAAGTCCCACGTTCAATTCAACCTCCGAGCACACGCATGTTTTGCAATGCTCGGTGGGAAACTTTGGTCGACAAGGTTGCTTGGTGTGCCTGCGCAACAACTAAGGGCTTCAAAAGTTTTTGCCTCCGCAAAAATGCCCCCAAATGTATGCCGCCTGCGAGCTTGTGCGAAACGCACAACATTTTTCTGCCTTCTTGGTATGAGAAAGTATTGCGTACCTAGCTTGTCACTTAGCTTAATGCTTGGCCCAGGGCTGATTTTGTTGCATAAGCCAGAGACAGAGCTGCTGATTCTAAACTTTTCGACTGGTTGGTTTACCGCGCGCTGGTGTAAACCAGTCGGTGGAGTGCGGGACATCAGTTGCGCAACCTAACCCTGCTTGTACCTTACGTTACGTTCACCAGTTAGCTTTGTGCTGTGGCACACGGCAAGCAAAACCTTTCAGCCTTCAGAATTTCTGAAATGCTCTCGCGCGCGTTACATCTAGCTACTGAAGGTTTATGTACACTTTAGCGTACGGGTTTTCAGCACTTTACGGCGCCGTGTGTGTACACCGTTGTGTAAAGATATGCATAATGTGGAAGGGCGAATGAATAAAAAAAGCATTCCATATAATTTTGGATTATTGTCTGTCTCGTTGCGAATTCTGATTGTGTGCTTGTGTCGATCGCCAGTTTTCATGGACCAGCGGTGCACCAGGTCATTGTCAGTGCAAGCTATTAGAAAAATGACATATTGACTGGAGAAACATCGCGGAATAAAGATCATCGGCATCAAACATGTCCAACCACGTATCGCAAGCTAAACTATAAACCGGCACATTGAGCAAAGTAAGCAGTGAAAGTCGAAAAAGTGTACAAAGATGAGCAAGCAACGTGCAAGAATGAAAAAAGGGCGCACATATGGGTTGCGTGCGATACGTTGATGTATGAATGCCGCGCGCATTTCAGATACATAGACGTCAGCCATTGCGGTAAAATGTCCTCTGTCTCTCGCCCTGATGCTTGAAGTATACCTATACGCATCAGTATTGGTGACAGATAGAGAGAACGGTAATGCCAGTTGGCTGCTGGTTATCCATTGACTTTGTCGAAGCACTTTGGCCAGTCTGATGGGTGCAACACCAGGTGCATCTGGGGCCACATCACACCCCACTTTGTCCCCCGCTCAGTTACCACTTAGAGCCTGTGCTCGCTTGGTAGGTATGTATTTTGTGGGTACTTTGTGCCTAGTATCGCTTTAAATTCATCTCAGGTGCAAACTCTTTGGCTGAAAAAAATCAATAGCATGGTTTTTGCGACCTGCACTTGCGCGACGGCGCATAAAATTGTTGAGCGTTGTAAAAAACCAGTGTTGTTTTTCCACTCCGGCACTCTTGTCACGTATGGAGTTTTGCGATAATGATATGGGACTTGTCTTGAAAATTAAGGGAAGTTCAACACAAAGAAACTTCACCGAATCTCAAATGCTAAAGTGACTAATGATGTGAGCCAAGCCACAAGCGTGTTCACTGAGGGGGCGTTGGTGACATTGTTCAAATAATGTTGACTTTGTATTGTGCAAGTTTGTTTCTGACATAATGTATGTAATATGTCGCAATTGTTTCGAAAATGTCAACCTGCTTACAGAGTCCGCACACACAATCGAACCGGGCATCCAATACAATACAGGCTGATTTGTATTGCAAGCGCCTTCAACATTGTAATTCAGCCATCACAATACGGAGGTGTCAGCAGCCTGAACCGAGTTGTTCTTGTTGTTGTTGCTTCGCGTCCAAAGACGGAGAAAAGAACAACGAAAAACCATCCATCTCATCAGCGACACGCTGCAAGTGCTGTTTGTTGCAAACACAGTTTTGTTGCGCGTCAAAATTAACGACAAATCGCCCACTTTGCAAGCTGATCCCGCGGTGTGAAACTGTGTGCGCGACACTTCCTAGATTTATTACATCTGGAACCTACCCACGTACCCACGTACCCAGCTATTCGCAAGTTTATAGTCTTGTCTGCAGATAGCGGGTGAACCCCAACCGTTTTTTTGTCTGTTCCCACTTACACCGGCAGCAGTTTAGTCAAACGCGACGCGGCGTACTGGAGGGCCATTGCGCACTGAGTGCCTGCCACTTTACAATAAGCAACGTGGCGGATCAATAAACCCGCAGGCGCTAGCCGTTGAAGTCCATGTAAGATTACGCGAACAATTGCTAATCAAAGAACTTAACTTATTGTGATTGATCAATAATATTGCTGAATCGATTAATTGACCGTTAATTCAAAATGGGAGACGAACAAGTAACCGAAATGACCAGTACCGAACAGTACACCAGTCGATACAGCACGTTAGTTGAGGAGGGGTGAAAATGGAAATATTTCCGTTCAAATATTTTCTTTTTATCTCCAAAATGGAAATTACCGTTTATTGGGTCGTGGAGATTTGGCACGTGTTAAGCAACGAGAGTTTAACCCTCAAACCTCCTCTCGACTGAATAAAAATCGTATCGATCAAATTTCACTTGCGCAAAACCGGTTCGGATACTGGTTTATGCGCACTGCTCCAGTGCGAAGAGGATTTGCATGGTCTGGATTTTGATGTTGTGATAGTTGCCATGTCGTTACTGAAGTGTGCACAGGAAATCAGGCTAGGCATGCATAGGCAACATTGTCGTCGAGACGGGTGTTCTGCACGATGAATCCCTTTGTGGTCAAGGTCTGATTGCCATTCTCCGCCGGTAAATGCACTGACTGAAAATTCAGTTTTGAATTTTGACATTTTAATGAAGGCTAGACAGCGACATTTATGTCTTGATTCCATTTCAGCTATAAAAAGTTGGTGACGTCGACCGAAGTGAGTTTCGCATCGCAAACGGCCACATCGACCTACGAGCGAGAGCTGATGTCGGAGTTCACCAGTTCGGCCGGGATCACGAGCAGCACAAAGGAGATTGTGACGGTTGGGGACACACGTTGGGATGATTAAGCTTAGGGTGGACTTAGGTTAAACACGGAAACCGGAACACGGAAATAATTCCGATGCGAAACTATTTCACTCATTTCCGGGTCACGGAAATATATTTCCGTGCGCGGAAATATTTCCGGTTTCCGTGTTCCGTGATTTTTTTTTATTTCACGGAACACGGAAATATTTTCTTGACCATCATTGATGTTTGCGTCAACACACAAACTTTTGACTTGAGCACGCTGGCTTTTGTCATCATCACTCGAAAAGCACCGTTTGCATGACTGCATTATTTCCGTGTTTCGTGCAACGGAAATATTTCCGTGTTCCCGTGATTTTGAAAATTTTCACGGAACACAAAACACGGAAATATTTAGAAAAAAAACCCTTAGCCTCCGCCTAATGCCGTTGGCGCGACACGGTTTATCATTTCAACCAGCCGTGCCTTAAATATTAATGACCAAAGTTCCGAACAAACCAGTGTTGTCAATCAAAAAAATGTTGATTTTGTAAAACGAGATCTTCCATGAGATTCTGCTGGGCCTGATGTTCAGGCGCATTTTGGTGTTCACCAGTTACCTCTATCAGGAAGGCTCAGGCATTTGGCAGCAGTGTCAGATCCAACATCATTTTTGTTGAATTCCAAAAAAAATAAATGTATTCAGCTGACGATCTTTCGAATTTCAATATGGAATCTCCTTTCCAAGGTGCTTTCCACAGCTGCCCAGTTGGTGCTTTTCAGTCTTTTCACATTTGGTGTCACTAAAAGCCATTTACTGCCGGCGTCATTGCTGACACATGCAGGGTACTGGTTAGGTATGAAATTCGATATAGGGCGCTGGCTCACAAAGTTTTTCACTGTTTATTATTGAACGTTCTTACGTGAAAAGCGGATGTAAAAAGGACTTTAATGGCTGTTCTGTCTATGTGTCTCGCGCAAAATGTTACCTTCATAGGTACGTGTCTGTCTGCTTTTGTGTGGCCATTTTGACTCAGTCTCTGTTGTTCACTCCGAAACGACGTAAAATTCTTCGCGTGCGGTTTTGTTCCCTCCAAAATGCTAATATAAAACGAATATAAACGAAATAATTCTAATTTTCATAAATATGAGTTCGAAAACTCTAAATTGCTTACAAAACTAGCGCTAGAGGAACCAAGAATTATTATGGATCAGGTTGGAGTACTGTATAGTCCGTCCATCAGCTCATGTCACTTTGTAATGCTGCTGGCCGCTTACCCCCTTCCTCCCCAAAAAAAACAAAAATTCCCAAACACCAACGACACAACAAGTCTACTGTACCTGTGAAAGGTGACTGTTTCTGGTTGACATACATCGAATGACGATTAGGCATGGATTCCGCTGTTGAAAATTTGGCTCCGCGTAAAATGTGGAGCGCAACGGCTTAGGTAGAATGTGAATGAGAAGAATCTTGGTTAGCTGATCGTTTCTACAATCAATCTCCGTGTTATCATGATGCCTCGCTTTCTATTTCAGGGCACGGATGTCCGTGGTCTGCCCGTATACATCGCAATTCAGGATTACACGCCTGAAGCGGGTGACCGAGATTCGATGCCCTTGGAGGCTGGACAAATTGTTGAAGTGCTCGACAATAAGAATCCGAATACGTGGCTGGTGCGCACAAAGGTGGGCATATGGGTGCATTGACACTGACGAGGACCTGGGGTGCTTTGTGAGAAGACAATAGCGAAAAACTGGTCTCCAAAGCTGCTGTTGGGGCAAACACACCACTCTATTGCTTTTTCAATTGATATCTTTCAACCATTTCTCACGAATTTCGGTTTTAGCGTGATGTATCCGTGGCAACATATGATGGGTTTTGGTATTTAGCATAGGCGCCAATGAGCAAGATAATAAGGCCGGATTAATATCCGTGTAACATAATCAACGAAGTTGTCGCTCCGACAACCTTGAGTATTGCAGGCTGTTTGCCACCCTTTGTGCGATCAGACAAGACATTTTCTATTTTTTAAGAATGTTTACTGTGAAACCATGTTAAATTTCAAGTCAAACACTTTTAAGCTGGTCACTGCTGTTGGCACGCAGCACTGTGCTTTTTATGGCAACAGAACATATACCTCATTCAGGCGCGTCCGGCGCGTACAGGTTGGGTGCCCGGTTCGTACTTCGAAACGCCGACGGACTACTACAAACAACGACGTCGCACACGCGAAATCGAGGGAGTCAGTGTGACCATGACTGAACAGGAAGAGGCCATCATGAAACGAGAGTGAGTTTGATGGGAGATTATTTTAACAAAAAAAATTGTTCTTTTTCTGAAAACTCATGTCGTCAGCACGATCAAAGAAATGTCATATCGCTGTCACTCCACAAACATGCAATGAAGTTTTGTTTTTCGTCACTAAGCCTCAACTGGTTGCAACTTGTAAATGCATCCATGTTTTATTGTCCGAAATTGACAGCAAGCGAACTGATTTATTTGACCTTCTAAAATAGATCCACATTTGAACAATGACAGCCTCATCGAACTAATCATGACGAAATCAACCAGGTCCCAGTTAGTGCGTTCATACTGAGTTTGTTCTGATGCACCGACCGCCTGTGAAAACCGGTTTCAAACGACACTAAAAACATGGTGCACATTGTAGACACACACATTTACGAGATCCGATCATGACAATAAGACGTATATGTAGTTCATTCCAAACTTCATTAGATTGATATCGTAACACTGACAAGATGATCTGATGTTGCACAAGCCAAATAAAAACCGATGCAGTTCCGTTTACGCCGAGTTGCTGCGAAGCGAGGAGCAGTTCGTGTCGCAGCTGCGTCACGTCATCGAGTTCTACGTGCCTTGTTTCGAGGCCGGATCCACCCCGATGGAGATCCGACATCTCAAAGATCAGATTGTCATCAATTTGAAGGAGCTGTACAACTTCCATGCAAAGTTGGTGTCTCTATGAGGGCAACAATAAAGAAATAAAAAATTATTTGCTGTATCATCAATTTCAGCGTATTACTGAAAGGCCTGCAGTATTACTCTGATGATCCGAGCAAAGTTGGTCAAACGTTCCTCAGACTGGTTCGTTGGTAGTTTCTGATCATTTCTGATTAATTTAAATTTTTAAACATTTCTTATCAATACCGTTAATTATGATTCCTCAAAGAATTGGAAAAATTAAAGTTTTTCGAAAGTTTTATTTTTCATTTTTTCGATTATTTTCCAGGAGCGTGACTTCGACCATCACGTTCGGTACTGCCGTGACGAGCCGAACGCAGAGAAATTATTGCAGGACGAGAAAGTCAAGAAGTTCTTTGACGTATGTGAAACTATTTTTGAATTTTCAAAACTTGCCCAATTACAGTAACACCGAAAGTCTCAATTCCAGAGTATATCAGCGCGCGTGGAGCCAGGCGACATGAAATTAGTGGATTATCTGCGCAACACAAGGGAGAGATTACAGTCGTATCAACAGTATTTCAAGGTGAGGTTGTGCTGTAATTTTGCAATGGTGCTGATCTAGGTGCACTGTGTCATCGTCAGTGCAAATGCACCGGACTGTCATAGGTCACCGAACTTATAATGTTCCAACGGCAACGTCACCCTGACAGGAGTTCATCAAATACGCATACCGGGCTGACCAGAGCACGAAAACGCTGCAACGCGCACTGGAATTGATGTTGAGCGTGCCACAACGCGCACATGACCTGTCGTACATCAGGAACATACACGAAAGTCCGGTGGACCCCGTCAAATTGGGCAGACTCATCAGACATGTCAGTCTCCTCGGGTTCATTGTCTTTTGTGCCACTAAATTTGTGCTCAGTCTCTCGCAACTTTTTTATCAAGAACATTTCGCGATTTACTGATGATTTAGGGCGCGTGTGGTCATATGGAATGACAGTTTTTCTAAGTCATAGTTTCCCTTTCAGATTTCCCGATATGAATACACGCGCCCTTAGAATCGTGTAGGGTGAAGGAATGTTTGACAACTGACCCAATGGACATGGCGATTATCCGCCGTTAGATAAATATGACAACAAACAACTAAAAATGCGTTTATTCATTGTCAGGAACAATTCCTGGTCTGGGAGAACAATAAGACAGGCGAGGGCAAACTTCGTTATCTGTTTCTGTTCAAATCGCGCATAATTTTCACCGAATTGATTCAACCTGAAGACCCTGAGGACTTACCCGAATTCAAACATATCGCCACTGTTAAAGTGAGTTTTTGTGACTTTCTCTGTGTTTTAACAATTTTTTTCTCTTTTTTAATGATGTGCACATTTCAGTTGGACCGCTACGATGTGAACGAGAGCTCGACCGATCAAGGCACTTTCGTAATGGCGCCTACCGATCTGACGTCGGCACTCAGGTCGGTGATGTTTAGTTGGTTTGGAACAGTTTGTAAGTTGATTTACATATGCTTCTACGATTTTCTGTCATTGTTTTTCCCAAGAAATATTGATTCTTTTTTCATTCTAGCACATTCTATCTGCAACCGGCAGACGAATCCGCAGCTGAATATGCGCGCCAGGCTTGGCTCAAAGATATTGTCGAAATGAAGGACGCATTAGGTGAGATTAGCATGGACTTGTTTTTTCTGTTGGGAGTTATGTACATAGTTTAGTGCAGCACAATGTGCGAAAACTTTGACAGCCGAGTAAGACTGAGTGGTAACTGTACGCCATATGCCACGTTTGAAAAGATTATTCCTTTTGATGTAGTTTATTTTACAGGCATTCTCGTATAGTCGTTTTTAATGGCGACAGAATCAAAACATATTAGAGGCTAACTTCCTTCTTCTAATAGCATATCAAATGGGATCAAATCAACCTGGACAAGAATGGGTACTCTAGTTCTAGGAATCTAAAGCAGTTCGAAGTGTTCAGTTTACTTTACTGATCTCTCCCAATAAAGTTGGAACCGGTCTTGGGCGGATAACACATAAGTTCCAAAGTTATCCGTCGGTCATTCAACAGCGAAACTGCCCGTGGTGCGCTTCAGTGCGCAACGTTTGAGCATGGGGGAGGGAACTTCAGCGTTGGACTGACTTTGTGTGGGACCAATTTCAAAGCAACCAAGATGTTAGCTCGGTAAAGCTTGAGATCGACGTTAGCGTCGGAAAATGTTGCACAAAAAGATTTGTTGCATCTGGAGCCTGCAGAGCAGCACACTGCGTCCAACACAACATTTGCCACAATGAAACCAACAACGGCAACACCATTTTCACACGTTTCAACCAGTTGGTGTAGTTTGCCATCATAGGCGGGTTCAACCAAAAACTTCATTCCTAACCTAAGCTGGGTGTAACCCGTAACCATAAACTCTGTGACTACATAAAACATGTGTAACACCAGTAGTGAGCCCTGCTACCGACAAAATATTTCGGGGAACATTTTGCGCCTTTTGAAGTGCCTTATGTGCAGCCAGAACAACTGCTGTGTTAGACCACAGGCCGTATACCTGGCTGATGTACTCTAATGTGTTAACTGGTGATGGCTAAGTTTCCAGCTTCTGGGGTTCTCGTGGGTGCAACGCCGTTGAATGTTACGCAGACTCGGGTACTAGTTATGTAGTGAGATCGGGGGAACATATGGCAGAAACATAACATTGCAAATTTAAAGCTGAACCTTTTGCTTTCTCAGTTCGGGTACCATCCTGAGAAACAGCGTGGAACAAACGTTCTGGAACGCTACTGTGCAGAAAATTGAACATTTTACATCAGACCAAGTGCACACAAGAACCATAGAAATGTATGAAGGCAAAAAGGCGTTTTCTTTCACTGTCAGTTTTTCGCCCGTCTCTTCAGTACAGCCCCCAACACGGCTGCTCTCTGTCCCGAACATTTTTTGCTGTCTGCTGCTGTCTCTAATCTTTGCGCACTCAAATTATATACGCTTGCCGCCATTTATTCCTTAATTGTTTTATTCGCCCCTGTCGTCAAAATATTATCTGAAGCTAATATGCGAAATCGCTGTAATATTAGAATTATTCATGGACTATCGCGCTTGAAAATGACCGAATTTTGGACACAATTCAACGAATTGCAATGAAGAAGTGACGTGTATTGTGTAGCACATGCAGAACTTTCGACCAGAACCATATTTCTGCGTTTGCCAATGATCCGCTAATCGCCATTCCCCAATATAATCAAAATATAATCATAAATGTCACAATTGCGGTAACATAGCTTGGGAGGCTGAACTTGAATGAAACATTGAAACGCGTGCGTCTAAACCGAAAAATATTTGGAAATCTAAAAACTTCAAACTTTGCATTGAAAACCATACGCAACCAAAAAGCAACACAATGGAAGACAAAAGTCCCCACGAAGCCAGCGTCGAATCTGACTCCGAATGCACCTATAGCGGAAGTTCCGGTACCAGTTCCGGCTCCCTGCGGACCCCCAGTCCCCCGCCGGGTCCCACAGGCCCGCGAATGCTCTACGTTATCGAACTGGAGTCCCCGGGCAGTTTTGCGGCCGGCGGCATTGAATTGGTCGATCCGGGCATATGGGGTAAGAAACAGAAAGTCATTTACGCTTTTCCGGCTTTTTAGTCGCGGAAGGATCCGACATGGACACGGAAACGGGCACGGACTTTATCGATTTGGCCGATGCCCGATCGGAGTTCTCTGAGTATTCGACCACCGGGACCACACCCTCGGGCACAAGGAAGAGCTCAAGGGCTGGTGGTGATCTCGCTGCTGGTTTGTTCCCGTGCTGCACTTGGCGGCGTTTTGACTTGCTGAAGTGCAGAGTCTCTGACATCGACTTGTTAGCCCCACACCCTTTTTGATATCGGCAAATACAATTCACGCAGATTCGAGGTTACAGTGATACTAGCGCATTCTTGTGCTTCATATGCGAAAAGAATCTTGGTTCAGAAACGCAATGATGCTCATGTTGGGGCATCAGAATGAGCATAATGTTGGTTTCCATAACCATTTCTCAAAAAATCACAAATAAATATTGTTCAGGTCCCGACGAGGGTCCGCCTCGGAAGAAGACGAAGAGCCCTCCAGCCATTTCACCATCTGGTTCGTCAGTCAGCCTGTACAGCGGCAGCAGTGGTGATTTTGGTTAGTGAATACGTCTTCTGCTTTCTTTTGCCAATTCTGGTTGCGTGCGGCCTGCTGTTTTGAAAAATCGGTGCACAAACAACACTGGTAATTCTGAACGATACAAAATACTAGCCAACGTTTATTGCTCCTCCACCTCGTTCCGTCTTTATGTTACTGGTCTGCCAACACTACCCACGCCATGTCGTGTTTTCTGAAGCACTTTTCTGAACGCGTTTCGGAAAGCTGTTTTCGAAACGACGCTTTTACGTTCACTGTTCTTTGAGTTTGACGCACAAGTTTTCTGCTTTGACAAAGCGAAACAGAAATAATTTGTCCAAAAATTGCACAAAAAACAGGTGGCATGAAACATTTCAGCATCAAGTGCCGGCGGTACGACGCTGGACATGCAAGGTACCAAGGTCACACGAACGCAGTACGGATTCAGAACGTTGCAAGAATCAACTGCGAAAATGTGCTTGAAAGTCACCGGATATCCCCTGCCGAAAATCACATGGTACGTTTCCAGCAGACCCATTTTTGTTCATTTTGTCTTGCTTATTTAATGGAAGGCCAATCCGATGCCCAATGCCACATGGTGATGTTCTTGAAAATGGCATCAGTCAGTCGATAAGTTGAGTCGTTTCAGTCGTATCAACGTTATGTTGTGTGATGCGTGTTGAGTAGTTGACAACATTCCGAATAAACCGCCATGTGATAATGAAAGATGTGCAGTTGGAAGACCGTCTAACTGAACAAGATGATTGCAGGTTCAAAGACGACGTGCAACTGCAAGAGGATGACCGACACAAATTCTACGCCGACGACGAAGGCTTCTTTGCGTTGACGATTGACCCGGTGAAAGTCGAGGACACCGGCCACTATTCGTGTGTGGCCAGCAATGAATATGGACAGGCCACTACATCAGCGTTCTTCAGGGTTATTAAAGGTGCGTTCCTGGTTTTAAGTGTCGGATGTTCCACCTGGAGGTCAATACGCATCATAATTCAACGAAATTTTGTATTGTTCTCCCATGACACCACACTAATTCCCATGGTTACAGCAGCTTTAGCCACTGTCCTTGCTTAACCGTTAGTATGGACGATGCAGTATAAAGGTCCTTATTCAGTGATACAAGGGCATAACAGCCACCCAGAAATGAAGCCGAGATTTATGGATTGCTTGACTCTTCTGCTGACAAATCGAGTCTACGAAGCAAATATAACAATGTTGCCCGGTACTTTCGCATCTTCGCAGTAGATGTGCACCGATGCTATGAAGCCGATGAAAAACATAATGCAATGCAAACCTTGTGCTTGTGCAATTAATCAAAACATTAACTAGGTAATGTACACGCCATTTTCAGTTGAAAAAGAGGCCAGTAAACCTGTGTTTCTGTCGACGCTGCAAGACGTTGAGATTGGCGAGGGCGAAACGGCGACGTTCGACACCGAGGTCGATGGCTGGCCGGAACCGGAACTCACCTGGCTCGTCGACGGACAGATCATACATCCGTCGGCCGACTTCAGGATTGAATATGATGGACAAAAGGTGTGTGTGCACTTGATTTGGTAACGAAGTTTTGCAACAGTCCGTTTTAATCTAGACAGAGAGGTCAGGGTCATTATGGGTACAAAATCTGGCCAGAACAGTCCCGGAATTGAATGGCACCGGGTCTAAAAAATTCTGGCCTTAAAAGTACGGGCCTTAATTTCTGGTCCGGAACAAGCCGGTCCTGAAATTTTGGGACTGAAAGGTCGCGGAATAACTTGAAAATGCCGTGCTCCGATCACCACAAGATGGTAGACGCTGGATGCACATCAAATATCCCATGACTGCCAATTTTCAGACTCGTCTCGTTATCCGTGACGCGCAAGTAGATGACACTGGCAAATACACGGTGCGGATCACTAATGACCAGGGTCAGGCCGAAATCAGCGCCAAACTGATCGTAACTGCTGATCCGGACAAGAACAAAGTCGCACCCGAATTCCAGCAACGAATTGAGGACTATGAATGTTGGGAGGGCGATACCGTCAAGTTTAAGGTTCGTTACGGTTAAAAATTTGGTGTCCCGTCTCCCGTCTGGGACGAGGGTTCATTATTGTCTGCTGTCACTGTTGCGACCCTCTGTTTAATCATGAATCGGCTTAAGCTGAGCGGAGCCACAACTTTGAGTCTGTGGTCTTTCCTTTTTCTACGCTGGTGCAACCTAAGCTTTTGTATGCACACAGAATACACATGCCACCCAGTCATGTCACAAGAGTGTGATGAGCCCTTTTTCCAGCTCAAATAACAATTTTTAAAATTACAATTACAATGATTGTAAATGTACTAATTAAGGCGGTCTGCACGGGTGACCCAGTGCCGGACTATGTCTGGTTGTGCAATGGCGTGCCCATGACCGAATCCGACAAAGTCAAGTTCATATCTGAAGACGGTATCTACATGGTCATCATCACCGACGTTACCAAACACTTTGAGGGAGACATTACGCTTCAGGTATTAATTTGTTTTTTTTGGGTAGTGATTTCATAATTGCTCATCCGTTTTTACGTACATGTGGCGTGTTTTTACTATTTTGTCAAGAGACACGTTCACCTTTAGGTGTCCAATCGTCTGGGCGATGCCAACTGTCACGCGAACCTGATCGTTCGCACCAAAGAAACCCCGCCCAAGTTCGAACGCGAGCTACAGGACCAATCCGTTAAACAACGCAAATCGGCCACGTTCGAGTGCGAGGTCAGCGGTCACACCGAACCGGAATTGACGTGGGCAATCAACGGCAAACCTGTCGATGCCAAAACGTCGGGCATTCAAATTCAAAAGGTGCGTTTATTCGTAGTTATGTCGTGCACATACAGTAATTCAAGCAATTATTCATCAGCATAATTAATTCGTCCGGTCACAGTTTTCGTAACGTTTCTATCACGCATACACCCTAATTACTTTCAGAACGGCGCAGTACACCGCCTGATCATGGAGTCCGTTAGCCCGTTGGACGCATGCGACATCGTCGCCAAGGCCACCAACAAAATGGGCACGGCTGAATCGAAAGCAAAACTGACGGTCGTGCAGACGGAAGGACCGAAATTCAAAGAAGGTCTCAAGGACGTGACCATCTCGGACACCGACCCCGCTGAGTTTACGGTCAAGATCACAGCAGATGAACCGTTCGCGGTCACTTGGATCGTTGACGGTAAACCGGTCAGTGAAGCTGACGGCTGCAAACTGTTCTCGACCAACGATGGCGAATACTCATTGAAAGTGCCCCCAAACCTGCTGAAGGACGGAGTAAAAGTTGAATGTCAAGCAAAGAATGACGATGGAAAGGTTGAAAGTGCAGCTAAAGTCAGCATCAAGCCAAGCACCGAAGCACCGAAGATCACCAAAATGCTCAGTCCCATCGACGCGGCTGAGGGCGACCAAATCACAGCGACCGTTACGGCCACGGGCAAACCAACACCGACGTTCACGTGGACGCTCGGAGGCAAACCGTTGAAAGATGGGCTTGATGGCGTTCAGATCAAAACAGCCGACGGCAGCACATCGTTGACAATTCCGAAGGCAAAACTCGAACACGCAGGCGAACTCAAATGTGTGGCCGAGAATGCCGCCGGCAAAGCGGAAACAGCGGCGCCGGTTAAAGTGGCTGAAGGCACCGCGGCACCGAAAATCACGAAGGCCTTGAGTGCGATTGAAGCCAGTGAAGGGGGCCAGATCACAGCCACCGTTACGGCTACGGGCAAGCCGACACCGACGTTCACCTGGACGCTTGGAGGCAAACCGTTGAAAGATGGGGTCGATGGTGTGCAAATCAAGACGGTTGATGGGAGCTCGGCAGTGACCATTCCAAAGGCCAAAACTGAACACGCTGGCGAACTGAGATGCGTCGCTGAGAATCCAGCTGGCAAAGCTGATACTGCTGCGCCATTGAAGGTTAGCAAGAAAGTCGTTCCGCCCGAATTCACCAGTCGTCCCGGCAACGAGGAGGCGAACGTCGGTGATACGGTCGAGTTCGATGCGACAGTGAGCGGTGACCCGATGCCGGAAATCGAATGGTTGCTGAATGGCAAGCCATTGACTGCAAAGGATGCCGACATTTCGTTCAAAGACGGCAAGGCGGTGTTGAAAATCCCGGCAGCCAAGCTCGAGCACACCGGTGAGGTTACGTGCAAGGCTAAGAACGCTGGCGGTGCGGCCGAATGCAAGGCCAAGTTCACAGTCAAAGAGAAGCAGGAAGCGCCAAAATTCACCAAAGAAGTCAGCGAGCAAATGTGCAACGAAGGCGACACGGTGTCCTGGGACGTCGTCGTCACCGGTATTCCCCCGCCGAAGTTGCAATGGTTTCTGAATGGAAAAGAGCTGACTCTAGCAAATCCCAAAGTCAAAATTCAATCAGACGAAGCCAAAGGCACTCATAAATTGACACTGGCCGATATTCGACCGGACCAAGCCGGCACTCTCGAATGTCAAGCCGAGAACGCTGCCGGCGTCGCTAAGTGCTGGGCGTCGGCGGGCGTCACGAAGAAGAAACTGCACACAAAGCCACAGTTCCAGTCCAATCTGTCGCCCATTAATCTGACCGAGGGTGACACCCTACGCACCAAGGTGCTCATCAGTGGTGATCCACCGCCTCAAGTCAAATGGTATATCAATGATACGTTGGTGGCCAAGACTGAAGATACTGACATGATTGCTGAAGATGGCGTCTACATCCTAGAGATCCGTGGCGTCAGCACGCCAATGACAGGCAAACTGAAATGTGTAGCGTTCAACAAGATGGGTGAAGTGCAGCAAGAGACAAGCATCACGGTCATCAACCCCATACCTGTAGAGTTTGAGCAGTCCTTATCTGACGCCACATGTCGCGAAGGCGACACCCTCAAATTGAAGGCGGTGTTGCTCGGCGAGCCAATGCCCGATGTAACCTGGTACGTCAACGGCAAGCAGCTGAAGGAGAGCAGCAAGATCAAGATCCAAGCTGATCGCGGTACGTACACCGTTGTCATCAAGGATATCACATGCGACTACAGTGGCACAGTATTGTGCAAAGCTGTCAATGAATTTGGCGAGGCGTCAAGCAGTGCCAAACTGTTGGTGTTGCCGCGTGGCGAACCGCCCGACTTTACCGAATGGATGTCGAATGTCAGTGTTCGTGAGGGTGGTATGGTCACCCACCGAGTCGTGTACACCGGCAACCCAACTCCGGTGATTCGCTGGTGGATTAACGACCTCGAAGTCCGTGATGGCGACAAGGGCATCGCCATCAAGACCAACGGCAACATCTGCACGCTGACAATCAGCGGATTCAGTGCCAAGCACGTCGGCGAAGTCATTTGTCAGGCGGAGAACGATGCCGGTGAAGTCAGCTGCACGGCCAATCAAGTGATCGCCGATGAATCGTCAATCTCCAGCCAGGCGATGGCCGAAGACATGGAAGTCGATGATGCTGCCACCGAGGGAGATGACGATATCACCATGGAGGTACACGAAAGGAATTGCTTTCTTCTTGTTCTTGTGGTTCGAAATTTTTTGTTCTATATGTAACTAAACATTCATTTATCATGCAGGAGGATAGAGCACTGACTCCCGTGCCTGCGCCCAAATTCATTGCAAAACTGAGGGACGTAAAGGTGAAGAAGGGTCAGAAGGCCGTCTTTGAGTGCTCCGTGCCTGACACAAAGGGAATCGTCGTTAAATGGTTAATTCACTCTTCAATCACTTTTGTGGTCAAGCACTTCATCTGACAAACCATCCCCAATCCAGGCTGAAAGACGGCAAGGAAATCGAGCTGGTCGCTAAAATTAAAGTTTCGTCGGTGCCCAAGGGCGATCAGATGGTGCAACAACTGGTAATAGACAATGTTGAGATGGACGATGCTGGGCGATATGAGTGCCATATCAGCAACGAGGCCGGGCAGGAAATCAGCGCAGCACAGTTGGATGTGTTGAGTGAGTTATCGACATCCGACCAGTATTTCATTGTCGTTCAAAATTTTTCTCTCATCTTTCAAGGTGGTGGGATCTCTATTGTGAACTATCTCTTCTGAAGTGTTTAGTCCTGCCCCAAGAGCTATTTTATATCTTCTGATTTCAACATAACTGAAATCTAGTATTTTCGGCCTTCTTCCCTGTAACCAATATTCCCTAACTTTAACGGACCCTAACCCCTTAATTTAGCCATCGATGCTCCGCCCAAGGTCAACCGTGGCCTGACGGACGTCACTGTGCCCGAGCACAAAGTGGCCCGTTTCGAGTGCGAAATCAAGGGCGAACCGAACCCCGACATCACGTGGTTCAAAGGTGATGCCCAGTTGAAAGAGAGCGCCAAGTACAAAATGGAAAGCCGTGAGGACGGAACGAGAATTCTGATTGTTACTGATGCGTTGGTCGCTGATGTCAGCGTGTACAAGGTGGTCGCGAAGAACAGTCAGGGCACGGTGCAGTCGGAAGCGAAACTTACAGTGAAAGGTTCTGTACGCACTTCGCAATGATATTTTGCAGCCAGAAGTTTCTTTTAAATTAAGTGACAGTAATTAAATAAATGAATGTATCATTTGTAGCAGCTCCACAATTCACGAAACCTCTGTCCGACGTGACGGTGAAAGAGACTGAGACGGCCACGTTCGAGTGCTCAGCCAGCGGTGAGGCGAAAGCGACGTGGATGAAAAGCGGCACCGCTCTCAAAGTGGACGGCAAACGAATCAAGGACGAAGTGTCTGGCGAAAACTATCGACTGATAATTACAGAGTGCACATTGGAGGACATGGCCACTTACACATGCGAGCTTGCCAATGAAGCTGGAAAGGCAACCAGTGACGGAAAGCTGACCGTGCAAGGTGCGCACATTGTTGGGCTTTAGAGGGTTTTGTAAAAATGATTCTTTTATCAAATATATGCTTATCTGATCGGAACCACACGTTTTCCGACTAAACCAGATCTTATAAAATTTGAACTACATATTGTTATGTGTGTGTTTGTGTGTTGGAACTTGTCTTGCAAGATAGAATACGTTGTATGTAACACTGTTGCATGAATCGTTTCTCGTGGCACGTTTGTGTGTTTCTTGGGAAGGACGTCTTAAAGCAGTACTGAATTACACCACAGGATTGTGTGTCGTAGATAGCATGTCTGTTTGGGACTCCTTATTTAATCATAGCGGTTGGTGACCAGAAAAATATTTTAGCTTCAACATCAGCTCCTAATGTCACGAAGCCTTTGAGTGACGTAACCGTGAACGAGAAAGAAACTGCCACGTTTGAATGCTCGGCTAGTGGCAAACCCCCGGCCATTGCGGCTTGGACGAGAGACGGCGCTGCCGTTAAGGTTGACGGCAAAAGAATCAAAGCACAAGTTGTGGCCGATGTGTACAAGCTGATAATTTCCGAGGCTGCGGTGACTGACATGGCCATCTATGCGTGTGAGCTGACGAACACGGCAGGAAACGCAAAGAGCGAGGCCAAGCTAACCGTTAAAGGTATGCGACCGCTTATTCGTTCCATTTATTTTTACTGTATCTTGTTGGACAGTTTGAATGCATATAGGTTTTGATCAAGTTGTGTGTGATCGATAAGTGCTACATATTTTCAGCCAGTTCTGTTGCCCCAAGTTTAACGAAGCCACTCAACGATGTCTCTGTGAACGAGAAAGAGACGGCCACATTTGAGTGTTCGGCCAGTGGAAAACCACAAGCAACTGCCTCTTGGATGAAAGATGGGGCAGCAATAAAAGTTGATGGCAAGCGAATCAGGGCTGAAATCGTTGGCGATGTCTACAAGTTGACGATTAGCGAGACCACCACGGCCGACATGGCCACGTATGCATGCGAGTTGACGAACGAAGCTGGAAAAGCAAAGACCGATGCAAAGCTGACTGTTAAAGGTTTCGTAAATATTCTTTATACAGATTCAGGTTATCTTCAGTGATCAATTGTTTATAATAAAGAACGAAATGAATGAATGACACAAGAATGTCCATTCATCTAGAAGAAGCAGACACCTACGGCACACCACAACCACATTTCAGCCGGCTCCGTAGCTCCAAGTGTGACAAAGCCGCTCAGCGATGTCACGGTGAACGAGAAAGAAACAGCTACATTCGAGTGCTCGGCGACCGGCAAACCGCAGGCTACAGCTGCCTGGATGAAAGATGGAGTTGTGATCAAGGTTGATGGCAAGCGAATCAAGTCCGAAGTCGTTGGCGATGTCTACAAGTTGATGATTAGCGAGTCTACCACAGTCGACATGGCAACTTACGCATGCGAGCTGACGAACGAAGCTGGAAAAGCTAAGACCGAAGCAAAGCTGAATGTTAAAGGTTTCGTGATTTTCTATGTTCATGGTGTCAGCTTATTTTTATTGGTGAAGCGTTAACAATAATGAATGAGATGAATTAATAAACACAAGAATGTCGATATCTAGCAGACGCACACGCCTACACCACAACCACATTTCAGCCGGCTCCGTTGCTCCAAGTGTGACAAAGCCACTCAGCGATGTTACAGTGAACGAGAAAGAAACGGCCACATTCGAATGCTCAGCGACCGGCAAACCGCAGGCTACAGCTGCCTGGATGAAAGACGGAGTTGTGCTCAAGGTTGATGGCAAGCGAATCAAGTCCGAAGTCGTTGGCGATGTCTACAAGCTGATGATTAGCGAGTCTACCACAGTCGACATGGCAACTTACGCATGCGAGCTGACGAACGAAGCTGGAAAAGCTAAGACCGAAGCAAAGCTGACTGTTAAAGGTTTCGTGATTTTTTGTGAAGTGTCAGCTTATCTTTATTGATGAAGTGTTAACAATAATGAATGAGATGAATGAATGACACAAGGATGTCGATATCTAGCAGACGCACACGCCTACACCACAACCATATTTCAGCCGGCTCCGTTGCTCCAAGTGTGACAAAGCCACTCAGCGATGTTACAGTGAACGAGAAAGAAACGGCCACATTCGAATGCTCAGCGACCGGCAAACCGCAGGCTACAGCTGCCTGGATGAAAGACGGAGTTGTGCTCAAGGTTGATGGCAAGCGAATCAAGTCCGAAGTCGTTGGCGATGTCTACAAGCTGATGATTAGCGAGTCTACCACAGTCGACATGGCAACTTACGCATGCGAGCTGACGAACGAAGCTGGAAAAGCTAAGACCGAAGCAAAGCTGACTGTTAAAGGTTTCGTGATTTTTTGTGAAGTGTCAGCTTATCTTTATTGATGAAGTGTTAACAATAATGAATGAGATGAATGAATGACACAAGGATGTCGATATCTAGCAGACGCACACGCCTACACCACAACCATATTTCAGCCGGCTCCGTTGCTCCAAGTGTGACAAAGCCACTCAGCGATGTTACAGTGAACGAGAAAGAAACGGCCACATTCGAATGCTCAGCGACCGGCAAACCGCAGGCTACAGCTGCCTGGATGAAAGACGGAGTTGTGCTCAAGGTTGATGGCAAGCGAATCAAGTCCGAAGTCGTTGGCGATGTCTACAAGCTGATGATTAGCGAGTCTACCACAGTCGACATGGCAACTTACGCATGCGAGCTGACAAACGAAGCTGGAAAAGCAAAGAGCGAAGCAAAGCTTACCGTCAAAGGTTTCGTGGTTTTTGTTGTAACCTGTGAACTTCATCTCATTGATGGTTTTTTACATCACATAGACTTAGTCACGTTCACGTAGCAAAAGCATGCACAATCAACAATCACATTTCAGCTGGTTCCGCTTCTCCCAGCGTAACCAGGCCTTTAAGTGACGTCACAGTCAACGAGAAAGAGACGGCCACATTCGTGTGTTCGGCCAGTGGAAAACCACAGGCAACAGCCACTTGGATGAAAGATGGCGCTGCTTTCAAAGTTGACGGCAAACGTATCAAAGCTGAAGTTTCTGGAGATATCTATAAACTCGTAATCAGTGAGGCTACCACGACCGATATCGCCAGATATGCATGCGAGTTGACGAACGAAGTGGGCAAAGTCAAGAGTGAAGCAAAGCTTACTGTCAAAGGTATTCAATCAGTTCTAAGCTAATCTTACGTTGCAAGTTTGAAGCTCCTTTTGTAATGGGTTTGTTGTATTTTTCTTAGTAACGGCGTATCAAAAAATGCCCGAGTTATTTCTTTTAGCTGGCTCAATCGCACCGGCCATTACCAAGCCTTTGAGCGATGTGACGGTGAACGAGAAAGAAACTGCTACGCTCGAATGTTCAGCCAGTGGCAAACCACAAGCGACAGCCGTATGGTTAAAGAACGGTGCTGCGGTGCAGGTGGATGGCAAACGGATTAAAGCGGAAGTTGCAGGCGATGTGTACAAATTGATCATTGCTGAAGCCAAAATGGACGACATGGACAGCTATGCATGCGAGTTGACGAATGAAGTTGGCAAGGCAAAGAGCGAAGCGAAACTTACCGTCAAAGGTTCTTTATTTCTTAATGTACGGTTAGTAAAAGCATGATAGTAATGGGATGGTTGTAGTGTTGTGTTTCGTCTGCTTTATGTGTTTGATAATGTTATGTGGAAGGTAGGCATGACGTGACAAGTGTTGCAACACCACTAGGTAATCAAAATCATTTAGCTGGCACCGCCGCTCCCAGCGTCATCAAGCCATTGAGTGACGTCACGGTCAACGAAAAGGAGACCGCAACTTTCGAATGCTCAGCAACCGGTAAACCACAGGCCATTGCTGCATGGACAAAACATGGAGCCGCCATGAGTATCGATGGAAAAAGAATCAAGGCCGAAGTTGCTGGTGATGTGTACAAATTGATAATCGCCGAATGTACGACGGACGACGTTGATACCTATGCATGCGAGTTGTCCAACGAAGCAGGGAAAGCGAAAAGCGAAGCGAAGTTGACAGTGGAAGGTTTGCATGGGCTAGATGTGAGATGTGTTTGGTACTCATAGTCAAACTACCAAGTATCTGTGTGTGTGTGTTGCATGTTGCGGTCTTCCCCAATGTACGTTCACACCATACCTGTTTGAAAGTAATCTCCAACCCTGCACTTCATTGACTCTGAGATATCGTGCACGAACTGTAAGAGAACCTGCTAACATTTTCAGTCTCTAGTTCGCATGAAGAAGAAGGCGGTGGTGACAAAACGTTGAAGCCGGTGGTGAGCGAAGCCATGGAATCCGAACAGATCACAGTTGAAACAGAGCTAGTAACTGAAACTCAAGGCACCAAGACAACGGATGAGGAGCACAGCACATCTGATCTTGAACAAACTGGAAAGAAAAAGAAAAAAACGCAAATAGATAAGAAAAGAAGAAAGGGAAGTGTCCCAGCAGCAGCTGAGGAACCAGAAAAAAAGCGAAAGGATAGTCAAGGTGTTTTTGAAAAGGGAAAAAGCATTTTGCCCATGCCAGAAGAGACATCAAAACTGATAGAGGGCAGCAAGCTTCAGGGAACCGAAACACAAAGAAAAGAAAGCGTTGTCACTTTTGACGAGGCAGAGACGAAGGTTGTTGAACCTCCGGAAGCTGAGACAGTTGAGAAGAAACGAAAGGAACGCAAACCCAAAATAAACCAAGCGCCACCCTCTAAACTGGTCAAAGTGAAAGAAAACGAAGTTGTTGTTCTGGAGTGCAAAATAAGCAGCAAGTCCAACCGAAAAGTTAATTGGCTGAAGGACGACAAACCCTTGGAACTTGACGGAGAGAAATTGAGAGAGGAAGTAATCGGTGACCTGCATAGGCTCCTTATTGTTGTAAGCTCTTCGGCCGACACTGGTGCATATGAGTGTGTCGTTGTTGACAAAACAGGGAAGGCAAGAACGGTTGCAAAACTGGTAATTGAATCCGATTGGACAGAGGCGTATGCTGAAATGAGGTCCAAAGAAGGAACCACCACGGAGCCAGAAGAAGAAGAATTAGTTGTTGAAGAAATCTCGTCAGAAATGAAGAAGGAGAAAAAACTAGTAAAGAAGGTTCCAGAAACCAAGGGTCAGAAGGTTGTTAAGGTAAAAGAAAACGAAACAGTTTCTCTTGAATGTACCATCAAGACCGGATCTTCAGCCACAGTAACATGGCTGAAAGACGGGAATAAAGTAGAAATTGATGGTAAGCGCATCACAGAAGAAATCACGGATGACGTCTGTAAGCTTGTTATTTGTAATAGCACGGAACAGGACGCAGGCGTTTACGAGTGTATGACAACGAATAAGCTGGGTAAAACAACAACAGAAGCGAAACTGACAGTTGAAATAGGCATTCAACCTAAAGTCGATGAGGATGACACTACCAACGAAAAGGTAAAGCCTGAACTAGAAGCAGCTGTGCCGGAACCAAAAAGAAAAGATAGCAAGCCTGGCAAACCAGAGGCGAAGCGCAAAGAAAGTATGGTTCCGGTACCTGAAGAACCGGAAAAGAAACGAAGGGGCACCAAGGCCACACTTGAGGAAGATGAAACGAAGGGAAAAGAAAGCATGGATCTGACACCCGAAGAGCCGGAGAAGAAACAAAAAGAGCGAAAGGCCGCACCTGAGGAACCTGAGAAAAAACGAAAAGAAGGTGTGTCTCCGGTACCTGAAAAACCAGAAAAGAAACGAGAAGACAGTAAAGCCGCACCTAAGAAACCCGAAAAGAAGGAAAAAGAGAGCGTGGCGGAGGTACCCGAAGAATCAGAAAAGAAACGAAGAGGCAGCAAGTCCGCAAATGAGGAACCTGAGAAGAAAAGGAAGGAGAGTGCGGTTTCTATCACAGAAGAGCCAGAAAAGAAACGAAAAGAAGGTAAGGCCGCACCTGAGAAACTTGAGAAAACGAGAAAAGAAGACGCGGCTCTAGTACACGAAGAACCTGAGAAAAAACGAATAGAAAGTGTGTCTCCGGTACCTGAAAAACAGGAAAAGAAACGAGAAGGCAGTAAAGCCGAACCAAAGAAACCCGAAAAGAAGGAAAAAGAAAGCGTGGCGGAGGTACCTGAAGAATCAGAAAAGAAACGCAAAGACAGCAAGGCTGTGCCTGAGGGATCTGATGAGAAGAGAAATGAGAGTGCGATTCCGATACCCGAAGAGCCTGAAAGGAAACGAAAAGAAAGCAAGGCCACATCTGAGGAACCTGAGAAGAAAAGGAAAGAAAGTGTTGCTCAGATACCCGAAGAGCAGGCGAATAAACGAACAGACAGCAAGGTTACACCCGCGGAACTTGAAAAGAAGAGAAAAGAAGGCGTGGCTCCGGAACCCGAAGAACCAGAAAAGAAACGCAAAGACAGCAAGGCCGTGCCTGTCGGACCTAATAAGATGAGGAAGGAGAGTGTATTTGCGACACCCGAAGACCAAGAAAAGAAACGAAGCGAAAGCGAGGCCGTATCTGAGGAACCAGAAAAGAAACGCAAAGACAGCAAGGTCGCACCTGATTTACCAGAGATGAAAAGGAAAGAAGACGCGGCTCAGATACCCGAAGAGCAACAGAAGAAACGAAAAGACAACAAGGCCACACCCGACAAACCTGAAATGAAAAGACAAGAAAGTGTGGTTGAGGCACCCCAAGAGCCGGAAAAGAAACGAAGAGGCAGCAAAGCCACACCTAAGGAACCTGAGAAGAGGAAGGAAAGTATGGCTCCGGCAACCGAAGAGCCTGAAAAGGAAGAGGGCAAGGTCGCACCCGAAGAGAAGACAAAAAAGCGCACTCCGAAACAAAAGTTAAAGGAAAAGAAACCAGACAAGGTTGTGAAAACTCGTAAGAATGAAACAATTGTCCTGGAATGCACTGTAAGAACCAGATCACCAACCAAAGTCAGTTGGTTTAAAGATGGAGAGCAAATTGATATCGACGGGCAGCACATTACGGAAGAAGTGCTGAACAATGTCTATAAGCTTGTTATTTTTGACAGCAGTACTACAGATGCTGGTACTTACGAATGTGTGGCAATCAATAAGCTTGGCAGGATAGTGAGCGAACTGGTAGTGGGCGTTGAAGTTGACAGCGAATTACCCGATCTGAACACATCTACTGCCGCCCCTGTTCAGGATTTCGAGGAGGAACAGCAGGTTTCTAAAATCCAGGCAAAGAACAAGAAAGATCAGCCACAACCTCGAAAAACTATCAAAGCCACAGAAAAGGAAGTGGTTATTCTTGAATGCAAGGTAAGCGGCAAGAAAGGCGCAAAAGTCAGCTGGATGAAGGACGGAAGCACCGTTGAAATAGACGGAACGAGAATAAAGGAAGATGTAACAGGAGACACACGCAAACTCGTCATTGCAGACAGCTTGATAACCGACGTCGGCACTTACGAATGCATCGTAATTGATAAAAATGGTGAAAAAAGCAGCGCGCTAGCCGCATCTGTTGAAATTGAGAGCAAATCAGATAAGCCAAGACAACTCGAGGTGGAACTGAAAGACACAGAAACAGCTCCAACGGAGCGTTGTGAAGAACCAAAGCCGGAAGTTCGGAGGAAAAAAAGTGAGACGCCAGCAAGAAAAACTGTTAAATTCAGGGAAAACGAAACCGTGGTGCTTCAGTGTACTGTGCGAACCAGATCTCCAGCAAAGCTCTGCTGGATTAAGGACGGTTACCAAGTTGAACTAGATGGCAAGCGCATCACGGAGCAACTGTCTGGCGTCGAATACAAGCTTATCATAGCCAATAGTACCGCAACTGACATCGGTTTATATGAATGTATTGTGACACAGAAGTCGGGTAGACTAGTCAGTGAGGCAGAAATAACAGTAGAGATGGAAAGTGAGTCGTCACATAAAGCTCATGGACATGAGGTACAAAAAACAGACAGCGAAGCGGTTGTGGCTGAGAAATTCGACGTGAAACAACAGAAAGCCGGGAAGATCGAATCGGATAGTGGCACTCCACAGAAGGATTACTACCCCCACATCACAACTCCCTTGAAAAACGTGTCAATAAGAACAACAGGAACAGCTGTTTTTGAGTGCACGGCAATTAGTGAACCAAAAGCGACAGTCCTTTGGGTGAAAGATGGCAACGAAATTGCAATCGATGGCAAGCGGATCAAACAAGAAATATCGAACGACGTCCATAGACTCGTCATTTCCGATAGCACTGTCTCTGATACGGGCACTTACGCATGCATACTCACCAACAAATTGGGTAAAGCACGAAGCGAAGGGAAACTGAATGTGGTTCAACAAAAAGGTGTTTTTTGCGGGTTGCTGTTTGCGGGTTGATTAAATAACTGTAGTTTATTACATGCCTTATTCCATCCCTTTAACCCAAAATCCTCAATATTTGAACGCTATAATTTACCGCAAGCGCCGTTATTGTGAGCGCGAAACACAAAATAGCATCGTTGTACAGATGAACATTTTGCATGTCTTCAGCTGCAGCGAGTGCACCCATTGTCACTAAACCCCTCACCGACGTTACCGTAATCACTGGCGAAGATGCTGTGTTTGTGTGTTGTGCAACTGGTAAGCCTCAGCCAACCGCCGGTTGGTCGAAAAATGACAAGGCGCTAAAAATCGATGGAAAGCGTTTGAAAACCGAAACAACTGGCGATGTGTGTACACTCACCATTGCTAACACCACGAAGGATGACGTGGCCACTTACTCCTGTGAGCTAACAAACAAAAGTGGAAAGGTTAAGACTGATGCGAAACTATTCGTGAATGAAAAGCAAGATAAAGGTGCGATTTGATGGGTTTCTTTGTGCTTGGATATTACTGTCGTTTCAAGCATGTTTAAAAGGTTTTGTAGTCTTGTGCCCGTTTATTTCTCAATAATCTAGAAAACTTCAACAAGCCACAACGTTAATCTTCATCCACTGGGAACTGTCTCAATCAAACCCAATTTTTCAACTCAATGTTTCACACTCTAACAACCGGGTGGTTTGTTTCAGAAGCAGCACCAAAGCCAGCTGACGCCGAACAGCAGGCTGCCGATGGAGCGACGCCGGAAGCCGAAGCTGAGCCACAATCCATGGAAACTGCTGCACCAGTGGAGACAAAGGCACTTCCTGTTATCGAAGCTGCACCTGTTGATGAACAGACACAACCGTGTGTCACCAAACCGCTGCAAGACATCACGGTCGATATTGGACAGACAGCGACTTTCGAGTGCTCGGCAACGGCCAAACCGGCGCCGACGGCATCGTGGCTGAAAAATGGCGCGGCCATCGACGAGAAACGTGCGAAAGCAGAGTCCACAGCTGAAGTGTTCAAATTGGTAATTGCTAAAAGTACGCTGAACGATCAGGGTGGTTACTCGTGTGTGCTGACGAATGATGTCGGCACCATCAAGACTGACGCAAAACTAACCGTTGTCAAACCTAAAGGTAATCAATGCACGTTTACTGGAGTGTAGCGTGTTACGTCGTCTGCAAGACTTGTGGGGTTTGAATAAATGTGTTGGGACCCTGGTGCACAGCAAACTAACCCAACTTTAGCAAATAACTGTGGTTCCGATCACTCTGACACCACTAGGCAAGGTTCCTAAACCAAATACATCAGTTATCAATTCTCGTCGTATTGTACTATTACAGATACAGTACCGGGTGCAATTCTGGGCTGAAAGTTGAAGTCGCGTGCACGCGCGTGCGAAACAGTGCAAAGTATAGACGAAAGTCGAAGTAACTTCGCGTGCACGCGACTTCAACTTTCAGCCTAGAATTGCACCCGGAACTGTAGACTTGAGCTTTACATATCAATTGCAAGAAAGACACGTTTTCTTCAGGGCTGTGCCAATCTCCGTCTATAAAATTTCAAGTCTAACGAGCTGCCATAATGTTTTTCAGAAAAAGACACCAAGCCAGGTTTCGACTCAGCCCTCAGGGACGTATCAGTGAAAGAAGGTGAAACAGCAACCTTTGAATGCCAAATCATTGGTCAGCCAACGCCGGATGCAACGTGGTTCTTGAATGGTGCGGAAGTGGAGATTGATAACGACCGCATCAGGGCGAAAGTGGAGAATGGCGCTCTGAAGTTGGTTATCAAGGAGGCAAAGCTGTCGGATGTTGGTGAATACAAGGTCAAATTGACCAACTCAGCCGGCTCAGCAGAATGCACAGCAAAACTTGCTGTGGCCGAAGCAGCGGAACCACCAAGATTTACAAAAGAACTCAGCAAGCTGTCCGTTGACGAAACTGATATTGCTAGCTTAGAGTGTACGGTAGCTGGAAAACCAATGCCAGCCATTGAATGGCAGAAGGACGGTCAGCCTGTGGTGGCAGACGGCAAACGTGTGATCTCAGATTTTAAGCCGGAAAGTGGAGCATGCAAGTTGACGATTAAGGAGGCGAAGAAAGAAGACTTCGGCACCTACACCTGCAAAGCGACCAACATAGCGGGACAAGCGGCCACACAGAATCAACTTGAAGTGCAACTGCTCGTCGCTCCTGAGTTCACGACACAGCTGCAACCGACAGAAGTTCCCGAGGGCCAAGAACACGTGGAATTGACTTGTGCACTGAAAGTTGATGTCAGTCCGAAACCGCAGATTCAATGGACGCGGGACGGCAAACCCGTGAAACCTGACGGCAAGCACATGATAGTTGAAACGTTAGATAATGGCAGCATCAAGCTGATAATCGATGTTGTCAAGTCTGAGGACATCGGCGTTTACAAATGCGAAGCCATAAACAAGAAAGGAAAAGCCGAGACGCAAGCTGAGCTGAAATTCGCCAAGGTTGAAGAATTAAAAGCCGAACAAGCTCCTGAGTTTACAGTACCATTGAAGGAGAACGCAGTTGAGGTTGGAGCAACTACAACCATGGAATGCGCTGTCACAGGTTCCCCTGCCCCTCAAGTTAAGTGGCTGAAAGACGGCAAGGAAGTGAAACCGGAAAAAGATCATATCGAAATCGTCGCTAACCCTGACGGCACTCAATCGCTGATTATCCACAGCGCCAAACAAGAAGACGTCGGCAAGTACGAGTGCGTGGCAATCAACACCGCAGGCGAGGCAAAAACCGACGCGCCTTTCACCGTACAGCAGGCACCAGTGTTCATCAAACCACTCGAGCCGATCACCGCTGAACTGGGTACCGCCACTGTTCTGGAATGTGCAGTTAAGGGCCAGCCCAAACCAGACATCAAGTGGTCCAAGGACGGTCAACCAATCCAGGCTGATGCTGATCACAAGATTGAGAATCTACCCGACGGCACGCAACGACTCATCTTGTCCAAAGCTGTTGAAAATGACGCCGGTGCGTACAAGTGCGAAGCAATCAGTCCAGTTGGATCGGCATTCACCGAGAGCGTGCTACAGTTGAAACGTAGGTCTTCTCATAATTTTATACGCGTTTTTAAATTGCCTGCTACTTATTTTGGGTGCACATGCACGTTTAAAAAAGTAATTTGATGAGACAGCATTTTTGAATACGGAATTCTTTTCACGGATCTGCTTGACGACACTCACATCTAGCTAGTCCAACTAAAACGAGATTCCTTCTGTCCATTCCTTTATGTCCAACAAACAATCCGCAAAACCGCACCACCTTCGTTGTTTTTAGTCGGCGCTCAGGTGATCGAGTCAGCGATGGAGCATCTGGCACCACAGTTTACGAAGGTACTCCATTCTGCGGCAACGGCCGTCGACGGCACGGTCGAGTTGATCTGTTGCGTCACCGGTACGCCGAAGCCAGAAGTGAAATGGTTTCACGACGACAAAGAGGTGAAACCTGACGGAAAGAACGTCAAGATCGAGGAGCAGCCGGATGGCACCCAAAAGTTGATCATCAAACACGCTGACATCGGCACAATCGGCGAATATCGCTGCGAGGCGATGAATATTGCCGGAAAGGCGTGGACTGAGGCGCCTGTTTCGGGTGTGTATGCGTGCATGCAAGTACTGTTTAACGAATACAAAAAAATCTTGGATACTTTAACTTTCCATCTTTCATTAACTGTATGGTTTTCTTCGTTTTGGGGCTTTTCATTTCTGTAACTAAACGAAATCAAAAATCCATTGCGTCTTTGTGTGTATTCGTTTAAAATCTACTTTAACCGAATATGTTTGTAGTTGCATCATCGGAAGAACTGCCGGTTGCCGAAGGTGTTGCGCCCGACTTCACAGAACCGCTACAGTCCGCTCAGGCTGTGGTCGGTGAAACGGTGACTCTGGTGGGCAAAGTTACCGGTGATCCAGCACCGGAGATAAAGTGGTTCAAGGGCGAGCAGGAACTGAGACCGGATGGCAAACGGGTCAAGACGGAATCAAATCCAGATGGAACTCAACGACTGATTCTGGCTAAAACCACCGAAGCCGATACCGGCGAGTACCGCTGTGAAGCCAGTAATGCGTCGGGTGTAACCTGGTCTGACGCCACCGTTGGTGTGAAAGGTCTGCATGGGGATGTTCACGTTGACTGTTGTTTGGGAAAGGTTTTAGTTAGATATGAATTTATGTATGTCAAAACAGACTACCCAAGTATTTCATCGTCGCTTTGAGTGTGTTTTTCCTCCCAATCGTGCCTTCTTCTATTCAAACAAAGTTGCAACTCAATTTTCCGATCAATTATGCTAACTACTAATAAAGCGCATTAACCAACTTGTAAAAAATAACTCCAACTTTTTAGAGCCGGAGATCCCTCCATCATTCATCAAAGAGTTGGTAGCAGCGTCCGTGGAAGAGGGCCAAGAGGTCACTTTCATGTGCCAAGTAAAAGGGTACCCACCGCCAGAGGTCAAGTGGTACAAGGACGGACACGAGATGTCATCGAAGGACGGCATCCGCGTGATTGAAGCCTTCGCCGACGGCACACACAAACTGACAATCCCAGCGACCAAGGGCGAGCATCAGGGCAATTACAAAGCCGAGGCGACTAACTCCGCTGGCAGCTGCTCCTGTCGTGCACCACTAACTGTTACGGGTGGGGCTAAGGGGTACAAAAGGGTATTTGTTTGAAAGTAGGAGTGTCATTCTTATTTTATTACTTTGGGGACCTTTCGAAGTAGCTGTCTTGTCGTAACAAGGGAACTGAAAATTATATAGTTCTTTGATGCATCGGGATACACGCACCAACATTTCAGCTGTTTTCTGCTACTAATCTTCAAAGTTTATGACTTGAGATAACAACACTTTTTGCTACAGGAGACTGGTTTTTTAGTTCAGTTTTTATTAATGTTGCGTTAACACTTCTGCTCCTTTGAATTCGTCCTGTGCAGGGTCTTGAGCTCAGCTGGGATGGAGGATGTGAATAAGTTTTTGTTGTTGTTCAGAAGACTACTTGCGGCTATTTTCAGTCCCTGAAGAACCACCGAAAATTAGAAAAAAGCTGGAGCCAGTCAAAACCAACGAGGGCAAGGAAGTGGTGCTGGAATGCGCGTTTGATGGCAACATTGACAGCGTAAAATGGTATGCCCTGAAAAACTCTGCGTGCACCATGCTTTGTAATCCGCTATTGTTTGCAAATATCTAGAGACAGATCTATCTGCTGTTCACAGGCTCAAAAACGGCAGCCCGATCAAACCGGATAAAATCAAGGTTGAATCATTGCCTGACGGTACGCAGCGCCTGACCATCCCTGCATCGGGGGTAACTGATACGGGATTCTACAGGTCTGGAATCGTTTAAAAAATGACTTCTTAACAATAAACTGATTACCTTGTCCTTCCAGCTGCGTGGCGGCTAATTGCGGTGGCGAGGCCAAGACTGACGCTGATGTTGCCGTTGCGCGTGCAGTCAAGGCACCAGCATTCGCTGATGGCGGCCAGTTGAAAGACCAGACGGTCGACCAAGGCTCAACGGCTACGTTCACCTGCAAGATCATCGTCGATGGAGCGTTGCCAAATATTACCTGGTTTGTAATGCTTGTGGTTGACAATGTAATCTGCAAAGCAGGAGGCTAATGTTGTATCCAGCTTCTGTAGTTGGTAACTGGCCGGTTAGCCAGCACTGCTTATGGCAACTACAACCATGCGCAGAGAGTTAAGGTCACGCTTTCAACTTCAGGTTGAAGGATGGAAAGCCGTTATCTGCTGATAAAAGGGTGTCAATTGCCACTGATGAAAAAACGGGAGTATTAACGCTAAAAGTAAACGACGCACAGCCTGACGACGCAACGAAATACACAATTCAGCTGAAGAACGATGGTGGCGAAGCCAGCTCTGATGCGTCACTGACTGTCAAGCGTGAGTTATTGGCCAGAAAATACTTAAACCACGGTAGTTGACCGAACAGTTGTTCATCTCTAGTGCTACCCCCAACCATTACTCGTGGCTTACAAGACAAAACCGTTGAAGTTGGAGAAGAAGCGAAATTTGTGATCGAGTTCACTGGAATCGTGGACAGTGTCAAATGGTCGGTCTTTGTTTTTCGGTGGTTTTTTGGTACTTATTGATAAGCAAACACATCAATTTCAAACTAAAAATGTCGAATTTGCAAGAGATCTCTAATTCTCAGGTTCAAAAGCGGCAATCAGTTGGCCCCTGACGGTGCGCGTCTGAAGGCCGAGAGACTCAGTGACACAAAGTACCAGCTGACTTTCACAAAAACAGAAATAACGGATTCTGGCGATATAACAGTGTGTTTGGAGAATCAGGGTGGTAAAGTGGAGTCTGCCGCAAAGCTGCTCGTCAACAAGAAGCCAGTGAACAAACCAAGGATTACTGGAAAACTCAAAGTAAAATATCTAGTCCTTCACCGTATGAATGCTTCAAAATATACAAAACATGTTTAGGATCAAACCGTCAAAGTGGGAGAGACATGCACATTTACTATGACATGTGCCGGTGATCCGCCGGACAAAGTAGTGTGGTCGAAAGGTTGGTCTTGGTTTACAGCTTTGGCATCTGGTTCATAGGACCATGCAATCACCATGAGCTTCAAAAACCATGCCAAAATGAAAAATAAATCTTCGCAGGTTCCACGCCGCTGCAAGCCGGAAGCAAGGTTAAAATTGACAAAATCGATGACTTCAACTACAGGTTGTCGATTTCTGATTGCCAGCTGGACGATGCTGAAACTTATTCGGTAAAATTGTCCAACGAAGGCGGCAGTGAGGAGGAATTCGCCATTCTCACTGTGCAGCTGCCACCTCCACCGAAGCCTCAGGTAAGCAACATTTTAGATCTCTATTCGAAAAACAGCTGTCGTTCACAATTTTGCGCTTTTCAGATCATGAAAGGTCTGGAGGACCAGACGGTGGTTGAGGGAAACGACTGTATGATGGAAGTTGAAGTGAACACGAAACCGAAAACTGTCAAATGGTGCGGCAATTGTGTGCTGTTATTGACTTGCGTGATAGACGCACAAGTGGTGCACAATTTGCATAATTTTTCAGGTACAAAAACGGTTTTGAGATGCGGCCGTCCAATCGTGTCAAGCCTGAAAAACTGAGTGACATGAAGTACAGGCTGGAGATTGCACAAGCTGTGGCTGATGACGATGCAACGTATAAGGTCTGTTTTTCTGCTGGTTAGCAAAAGACAGCTCTGCTTCTTTTTCTCTGAGACGTTCAAGATCAATTTGTTTCAAATGATGGACAAGTTTGAACATGCCATTTATTACGTACTACTCAAAATTATACAGGTTGTCCTTGAGAACGAGTCAGGTAGCGCCGAATCATTGGCCAAACTGACAGTCCAACTCCCACCTGAGCCTTCGTTGGTCATCAAGAAGGAACTGATGGATCAAAAAATCACTGAGGGCCGCGAGGCGTCATTCACAATTGAAATCAAGGGACGACCATCAATTATCAAATGGTTTCGGCTCTTATCCATTTTAACGTTGATATTTTAAGTTTGTTTCGTTGATGCAATTGTGCATAACAGTGATTAATCCGAGAATTCAGCGTGCCTCGAACCAACTTTCCTTAATTTCCAACAACCGGAAACACAAACGCACAACAACAAATACGTGAATGTGTGCGCTAAACATAACGCTTAGACATAATGTTTCGCTTGCAATTCAGGTTCAAAAATGGTCAGCTGCTTTCACCGTCCAATCGTATTCGAATTGACGCCGTGCCCGAAGCCGGTCGCTATTCGCTGACAATTCCAAAATGCGAAAAAGGAGATGAGGGCACATACAGGGTTGAGCTGTCGGACGCTGATCTCACCGTCGGATCTGCTGCTGATTTGTCCGTCAGAAGTGAGTCCTTTCGTGTTTCTAACACTCAGTTAAGATCAAAATCAACGCACTTGCAGTCCCCGAAGTCGTCAAGGAGCCCGACACTCCACCTGTGTTTGTTATTCCGCTCAAGACCGTCACCGCCACAGAAGGCCAGGAGTGCGTGCTCGAGGTCAAAGTTCGTGGCAATCCCAAACCACAGATCAAATGGTGAGTGTCATGCGTATTTTGTTTCAACTCTTTTTTTATCAAATAGCAGCTGGCATGTGAAAAACGTGCTGACCACTAACTCAACAGCAGATTTAGTTGTGCACCCATTATAGGCTTTACAAGGGGCAGCCGATCGCATTGTCTGACCGGATTCAGACTGAAGACATGAGTGATGGGCGATGGCGCCTGACCATCAAGGACACCAAGGTGCCAAAATCGATTACGTTTATTCATATTGTCCCAGAAAAACATGCCATTATTTCTCAAACAATATGATGGCTCAGGATTCCGATGCCGGTCAATATACATGCATTGCGACAAACACAGTTGGCACTGAGCAATCGGTTGGGGCCGTCACGGTCAAACGTTAGTTTGCCATGAAATGTGATGAAGACGTGTTGCCTCAATAACTAAGAAAACAGCATGCTGATGTTGCAGCATCTCGCGAAAAGCGCAAGCCCGAAGAGGAGCGATACAAACCTAGATTCAATGTACTGCTGAGAGACAGACGCATTCTGGAAGGAACCACGTCCTCAATCGAGTGCTACGTGGATGCCAAGCCGAGAGCTACGATTGAATGGTCAGTTCACGAAAAGTTGCGACTCTGAGCAAGTTTTTTAATTGATTCCAGACAAGGACAAATTGCTTCACTGAGTTATATTTGCATTGATTATGCTGCATAAGTTTCATTCAGACAGCTATATTTTGGCCACCTGCAGGTTCAAAGATGGGACTTCTCTGACCAGTGACGATCATATTCGTATCGAATACGGTGCCGACGGTCGATGCTCTATCTTCTTCGACAAGTTCACACCCGATGATGCAGGTGCGTATCGCTGCGTGGCCACCAACGAACTGGGAAAAGCTGAGACCAATTGCAACCTGAGATTAGAAGGTGAAGCTCTCATGCAAAAGTTTGCTAATGGAACTGCTTAAATGAAACACCGTCGCTCCGATGACTTCAGTTCCGAAAGTCGAGGAGCCTGAGAAACGCAACGAGTTCCCACCGAAATTCAAGGTCGAGCCAGAGGACCAAAAAGCAACTATCGGCCAAGACGTGGTTATTGAGTGCTATGTGTTTGGCATGCCCGAACCGATTATTACTTGGTCAGTTTAGATGAACACACCCATTAAAAGCGTCTTGAGTAGACGTAATATTCTGACGCTCACTTATAATTCAGGTTCAAAGATGGTGTACCGGTGAAGCTTGACTCGCGAACCAGAGCTGAGTATAATCCAGCAACTGGCCTGTGCCGTTTGTACATCGGGAACGCAACTGCCGTCGATTCGGGCGCATATCGTGTCGTTGCATCCAACATTCACGGATCCGCCAACGCTGCCTGCAACTTGATCATCGCCGGTTGGCATTTGATATTGTGTTGTTCAGCTTGAAGCACATCGAGGAGAATGATAAGTTCGCAGAGAGTGTCAAATAAGTTCCTTCTCACCAAACGGCAGTTAACCACAAGCATGTTCAGCATAAACCCCAATGTGCGTACCGTGTCATCCGAATGTTGATGTGAAACTCCAGCGTGTGTTCATCGTCACAGTATAGATATCGTGCCACGCATGTATATTGTGCAGTTAGGGTCGGTAGTTTCCGGACGTCAGTAGTTTCCTGACGTCTATACTGTGGCGATGAACACACGCTGGTGTTTCGCGCCAACATTCGGGTGCAACATTGCGCACATTGGGGTTTATGCTGAACATGCTTGTGGTTCACTGCCGTTTGGTGAAAACTAAATAAATAATTCACATGCAAACATGAACAACCACATCAGTGACAATGATACTTGTACCAGATAAGCTCCTTCTTCCCGAACCAGTCGGGATTTATTGAGATGTATGCCTTCATATTTAAGTGTAGTGTTTTATACTATTAAACAGAGGGGATTCGTTTTTGAAGCTTAAAGTTCGGTAGAATTCCTAAAAAAAAGTCGCTAGACAACCTAATGGTGTCAGCTAAGTTAGTGCTCTGCGACTGATGAGATGTTCTCATTGCAGCGGCAAAAGAAGCAGCGAAGAAAGAAGGGTTAGAACCGGCTTTTACGAAAGGACTGGTGGATAGTTGGTTTGAGAAGTCCGACAACCTAGTGTACAAATGCTCACTCGTTGGTTCAGAGCCGATGGAAATCAAATGGTTAGTCCATGACAGCCTGTTGGTTGACATTTCCTTGATGTTTTTCTGTAAAATTTTGATTGATTGTCAGGTACAAGGACGGCACACTGCTTCGATCAACTGGACGCTATAAGATTGACATTTCGGCAGATGGTGTGTGCTCTCTGACCGTTCGTGAGTGTACCTTTAGTGACGAGGGCATCTATCGGTGCGAAGCACACAACCAATTTGGCAGTGCCAAGACGCAGGGCACCGCTCATGTTGAAGGTGGGTTTTTCGAATTAGGTGCGTGCATTCTAATTATTTCTGCACGGTGAACAAGCCATCGGTTCAGTTCTTTTCACCGTGGACATACGGTTTGACTCAACCTAGTTGGAAGTTATGTTGGGGAACGCACTTTTAGCTGCGATTTGTGCAAGGTACTTTATTATGAGTCCGCAACCAAGTCGAATAATCAAAATAATACTATAATAATGTCGTTTAGCCACTCGCGGCGTCAGTAAATTGGAAGTGTCGGTCGGAGAGGCACCGCGGTTTGTAATTCCTCTGGAGGACATGACCAGAATTGTTGGCTCTACGATCGAACTCGATTGCAAAGTCACGGGAGACCCCACCCCTCAGGTGTGTTGTGCGCTCGCAATGCAACATCAGCCATGCATAGGGCGTCACATCACTACACTACCTTTCCTTAAGATCAAATGGTCCAAGGACGGTGCTCCACTGCGTCCCGATTCCCGCATTTCGGTGCAGCCTGGTGCCGAAACCGGTCGATTTATCTTGACCATCAGAGACGCGCGGCCGAATGATGAGGGCACTTACAGATGTGTTGCTAACAACGAATCAGGGTCTGCGACCACCAAGTCCTTCTTAAGATTGGACAGTGAGTTCTCCATTGGGTTTTTGAAAAAATATGCACGAGATCCTTCAGTAAGATTCATTAATTCAGGTGGTTCCACCGCGTCTGTCGAACGTGCAGGTCCATCGGTGGCACCCAAATTCACGGTGCCACTTGGCGACATTCGCACAAACGAGGGCCGACCGCTGACGTTGGAATGCAAGATCAGTGGCGAACCACTGCCTGCTGTTGCTTGGTGCGTTTGATACTTGTTGCTATTTTCTGTCAAAGTAGAAAGTAGCGTAACTGGGGATCAACTAATTCAGGTTCAAAGACGGCGAAAAACTGGAGCCAGACAGTAACAGGAGCATCGAAGTATTACCAGATGGCACGTGCCGACTACGCGTAAACTCATCAAGAACGTCCGATGCTGGAATGTATCGTTTAATTGCTACCAATCCAAGTGAGAAACTGAACATGTTTGCCTGTATATCAGAGAAAACGTTGATGATGCAAACGGCAATCAAATGATTGCGTAACTCATCGTTCTTCCAGACGGCACAGCGCAAATGAAATGCAATGTTACAATCAAGCCAGCAATTGGAGGCCTATCTAGTGGCGCGCAAATAGTTGAGCCTGAGTTCGGCGCCGGTCGTGCACCAAAGGTGACGACTTCATTAGAGACAACAAAGGCACGAGAGGGTGGCACACTGATGCTCACATGTAGATTTGTCGGATCGAAACCACTTAAGGCTACTTGGTTCGTTTATTTGACTGCATGTTATTACAGCTGCCTTTCACAACGTTTCAGTCATTTCCTCTACGGTCTTGAACCTGAAAAATAAACATCTTTTAAAGAGTCTCCGCCATGTATATGTGACCAAAACTAATCTCATTGAAACTTGGCACGGTAACTGGGCTTGGTCCAAAACACCTACGGCCAAGAAAATTTTTTCCCATGTCAGCACCCTGTCTGAGCCCGGAGGGCTGAAAGGTAAAAAATTGTGACCCTATCTCCTCACCTTGAAATTAAAATACCGATCTGTTTCGCATGTTCTTAATGTGCCGTTTGATCACAAATGTTTCATAAACGCCTTGTCTCTAATTTAAAATTACACTCACTTTTTTGGCACTACCACAGCTCGCGCTACTTTGCCAAAACCACGCTAATTTTAGAAAAAAATTTTCCCGTTGTATTTTTGGGCCACATAGACAGCACACAGAGCTTAACTATAAAATAGGTAATAAGCGGAGCGCTTAGATATTTGGAAGCTAGACGTGCCAGTCGCGGAAACTTTGTCTCATTTGTTGCCCACCATGACATCATTTCCTCGAAACTGAGTCCCTTCGTTCGATCCAACTTTGTGTAACCGTTCAGTTCTAGAGCTCGATTTGTTCGCGATTGGTGGTGCTTGCGGTTTCATCACGCTCGGAAGCAGCCGTCGAGCACCTCTTAGGGTCGCGGCCACGCAAACACGGTTGTGGGCCGCGGGTCAGCAATAATTCTATCTCCAATGACCGTCTCGCGTTTGCATGGCCGCAATTGCTGGTCGCGGTTTGCGGGTCACTTGAAATATTTATTTAGCCGTTACACACAAAAATGAACCAATCAGCGCTGTGCTACGGCAGTCTGCGACGTTGGCTGGACGCTGATTGGTTAATTTTTGTGTGTTGCACCCAAATAAATGTTTTACACAAACCCCGCCATTCATAATTTTACCAAATTTTCTACCCGCTCCCGTCATATTTGCATGGCCGCGCCCCACAGCTTAGCGAATTATGAGTGCATAATTTTTCACTTTTTGTTCTCAAAACTTAATGCGATCCCTACTTTTATTGTTGTTTATAGATCAATGTCCAAAATTGTAGCTCTAACGTATCTTGGGCAGAAGTCGTTCAATTGAAGGCACCGTGGACGCTGGTCCGGTTATAAGGGCGGTTGTAGTTCCAAGTCCAACGCAAAGACCTCAATGGACACGACTTTTCTCAAGTTACGTTAGAGCTAGAATTTTGGATTTTGATCGATGAACAACAATAGCATTAGGGCTTCATAGGACAGTAAATATCACACTTCCATCACAACTGTGGGTAGGCTATAAATATGACGGAAGCGAAAATTTGCTAAAATTATGAATTTTGCGTTAAATTCATTTGTTGCTCGTACCTCCAAGGATGCAGATGAACCAACATAGATTTGCACATAATTAACAACAATTATATTTTTACTATCTGGCGTGCTATATGTCACCTCGGTACATTGTTATTAAAATAGGAAAATATGACACAGAAGTGTGCCTTGGGTCCCCAGAAAAAGGCAAAAAAGCTGAGGCTCAACACAGTTGAGCGAGCTTTTGTCGAAACTTAGCAGCGATGGAAAATCGGTCTTGGATCGCTTGTATAGCGTGATAAATGGGCTTTTTACCTGCTTTAAAGTAAAGCTCTGTGCGCTCTCTATATGGCCAAAGCATACAACGGAAAAATTTTTTCTGAAATGTACGTGGTTTTGGAAAAATAGCGCGAGCTGTGGTTGTGCCAAAACAGTGAGTATGGCACCAAACGGCACACAAATAACATGCGAAACAGATCGGTATTTTAAATTTCAAGGTACGGAGGTAGGGTCAAAACTTTTTAACTTTCAGCCCTCCGGGCTCAGACAGGAAGCTGATATGGGAAAAAATTTCTTGGCCGTGAGTGTTTTGGACCAAGCCCAGTTACCGTGCCAAGTTTCAATGAGATTGGTTTTGGTCGCATATATATGGCGGAGACCCTTTAAATTTTTCAGGTTCAAAGACGGAGAGCGTCTATACCCGTTTGGCCGAATCAGCATGCTTGAACATGGAGAGGGCGACTATGAACTCAAGATTACTGACGTGGTCAAACTCGACTATGGCTGCTATCGATGCGTGTGCGAAAACGATTTTGGCACGGCACGATCCAATTGTGAGGTACTTGTCGAAGGTAAATGAATATTGAACATATACTGAATGTAAACACCAGCTACTTATGGTTTGTACAAACCATAGCTTGTATGACAAACTTTTAGCGAAAATGGAGAGAAAGACTTTCGACCTTGAACGCGATCTTCGTGACGGCAATGCACCCGGCTTCTCTATACCGTTGACCGTCCGTCGCATGCGTGAAGGTGGTTGCGTGATTTTTGAGTGCACCGCGTATGGCAAGCCGTTCCCCAACATCAAATGGTGAGTTCTACTTCTAATTCTCGACAAGCCGTAATTCTTGATTGGAATCCCAGGCTGAAAGACGGCGTCGAAGTGCAGAACAGCGCAAGGTTCCAGATCACTGATGGGCCTCATGGTCAACAGAAGCTGATGATCAGTGATTTGGAAATGGGCGATGAGGGTCTGGTTCGATGCGTGGCCACTAACCAGTTTGGCACTACCAGTACAAAGGCTGAGCTGATCGTTGAACGTTAGTATTTTAAGGCGATGGTAAGACATGACGATACGCACGTTAATCAATCTTAAAATTACTGCAGATGACCCTGAGAGAGCTAAGAAACCTAAAATGGATACTGAAGTGATGCCGAAGCGTGCTAAACGACCTCACTTCCGTCAGCCCATTCGTAACGTCACGGTACCACAATCAAGTGTTGCTGAGTTCATTGTCGCCGTTGCTGGGCACCCAACACCGACAGTCAAATGGTTGAGGAACGGAAAGGTGCAGAAATTTTACAAGCCGCGAGGCATTTAGTTAATAAAGAGCACTTGATTCAAACTGGATTACAACATTTAGCCGCTAAGCCCGAGCGAGAAGATTCTAATGTTCACGGACGAGTGGGGCCTTCACCATCTGGTTTGGTTGGACACACAGCCCGAGGATCAAGGGGAGATCTCATGCGTTGCTGAGAACGAAATGGGATCATCGCGGAGTGATGGTTCACTATCAGTGCTCAGATGTAGGTCTAAACTTCAAACGTTTGTGAAAGGCAATTTCCCTGCATTTTTTGTCATTTGGCTTAGCTCGTGGAGACGCCGGCGATTCGCTACAAAATGGCGATCTTGGCGATCGGCCGCCAATGTTCCTCAAACTACTTCGAGGCAAGCACACGTTTACCGGGGTGCCCATCGTGCTGGATTGCAGGGTCATAGGACGACCAACCCCCAGTGTCACTTGGTATGTGTTGCACCAATTACAGCTCAGCGTTGGAACCAAGCATTTTTTCATCAAACGAAACAATTTCAGGTACAAGGACGGTCGAAAGATCCAAACAGACTCGCGTGTGAAGCTGCAGTCGCTCGGCCCCGAAAACCATATCCTAATTATCACAACTGCCACGGAAGAAGATTCCGGAGATTATGTCTGTGTAGCCGAAAACAATGCCGGTAGTGCACGAACTAACTGCAAAGTGGATGTCATGGGTGTGTTGACACATAAATGTCGGACACTGTCGTGGTAAAGCAAACAACGTTTTACGTTACAGCCCCGTCGTGGGACATGCGCGGCAGCACGGATGAGGTCGGTAGGTACGCCGGTGATTGGATGTTCACCAAGACAATATATCAGGTCAGCATGGTTGTCATAATCTGCTAGCGTAATTGTTCAGCAACAAAACTGCAACATCACGTGTTTAGGGCATCCCGCACCCGCCTGACCGCGGACCCTTCATTGCTGATGCAGCTGGTCACTATCTGACACTGTCGTGGATTCCAACCAAGCGAGTTCCGCCTCGTTATGAACAGATTACGTACGTGATCGAGATCCGTGAATTACCATATCCGGAATGGGAGGTGGTGAGTGCCATTGCGCTGGTGGCCTGAATGCTTCACCGCTGCTTTTTACCGCCGCCCAATATCTTACAGCTCGATTACAACATCCCGGAGCCCGTGTGTAAAGTTCGAAACCTGGAGCTGGGCAAGTCTTATCAATTCCGTGTTCGGGCAGAGAACATTTATGGCATCAGTGAACCCAGTCCGTCTTCGCCACCATCAAAATTGATGTCAAAGCCACAACAAGTGTTAGATTCGAATCGAAGACCAATTCCGCTGATCGATCCCTGGATGGAAAAAGCGCAAAACAAGACATATGCAGAACAGTACGGTGTGTGTAACAGCAACAGCAGCTTATTAACGTCAACCAGGTTGATGGTCAACGGCAGTTTTGTATCAATCAGCTTGATGTTTATTCAGCTTGTGCTCCGTGGTTTGCGCCACGCGAAAACGATAATTTCTTCTGCGCTGTAAACGACTCGACGGAAATTGTATGCCATGTGTCCGGTTACCCTGATCCGAAGATCACTTGGCTCCACAAGGGGCAAGAAATCGATTTCTCACCGGTCACTTCACGGGTCAAGTCAGTGTTGCTGTCTATTGCAGAATTTAGAAATTCTTTGCAGTCATTGAAAGTATCATGCTCTGTATGCAGGGCCACCGTTCTCGGCGGTAGTCAGTGCATCTTATCGGTGCGTGGCTTCCAGCTGCAAGACAGGGGCCAGTATACCTGTGTCGCCACCAATGACTACGGCGAGGCACAACAGAGCTTCTGGATAGAGAAAGCTGGTAAGGTACACACAGCGCGTGAATATTTCGATGTTTTTAATCGAAAACCTTCGACGACTTGATCTCTTCTTCTGCAGACCGGCCACGTTTCACGGACCAACTGCAAGCCAACTCGTGTGTGATCGGCCGAAACGTTCACATGAAAGCCCGCGTCGAGGGCAATCCCTTGCCTGATGTGAAATGGGTGAAAGTGAGTTGAGCGTTGATTTTGTGGTTCCGAACCCAACAAAACGTGTTTCACCCAGGACTGGCATCCGCTCACGGAATCGACCAGGCTAAAAATGGGACGTGACGGCATGAATGTTGTTCACTTGACCATCAACGACGCCATTCTAAGGGACACTGGAATTTACTCGTGCATAGCCACGAACGAAGCGGGCCGTGCCAGCACATCATCCACACTCACAGTGCTCGGTTGGTGTGATGGCTTTTGTCAATTGATGTCCCAGAATTGAGCATACAGGGTGTAGCATTGAGGGTGTACATACAGCACGTGCGCAACTTGCAGCAATGCCAACGGACGACGAACCAGTGGTGACGGACGAGATCTCGAGAAGAAAAGTAGTGCCGACTCCCCGTGTTGTGCGCGAAGTATTCGAAATGGAAGATGAACTAGTAACGTGAGCGCCTATTATTGAGTTGATTGGTCTGTGAATTGTTCATTTTTTCACCTATATCGCTCGTTTATACTTGGCTTAGCGGTTGTTGTACACTGTATACCTTTGAGGAGCCAGTTTTGTGTGTGTGCTCGGTTCTCATGCAATTTATAGGCGCTTATTATTCTTTTGTTTCTGCGACACATGATATCGTTTTTCGGTTCACACGCACGCCACGCACGTTTTACCGGACAAGTCAGCCTCCCTGGATGCCGCATTTCTTTTATTCTTTCATTGTCAATGTTAACCACAAACGTGAAACGTTTTTCCTGTTTCATGTTCCCGTGAGCATCTGAGCACGTTCGTTTATGTCATCAATGTTTATGTTCGCTTATCTAATTTTTTATTTTTGTTTCTTTCGTTTTGCTTCACAGATATCGTATAGATATGGCGTCGGTTGCCTCGCAGATAATGCTCTCAGGAGTGCGACTGACCATTTTTACTTCCTTTCAGTTTTCGTTAAGTTTATAACATGTCAATTTTCTCTGCACAAAGTTTTTATGCTTTGGTCCGGTGGTGCTGATGAGCTATTCATTGTTTACACTGATGTTATGCCTGCAATCATGGTGACACAGTCTTATTAATTTAAATGTGTATCTGGTGAAATGCAAAAATAATAATAATAAAAGATTGTTAAACAATAACTTTCTCGTGGTACCTATAGCTAACCTCGCGAAGAGGGAGGGTCACCTTGGTTGTTTGTACTACATTTTGAGCTTCGTGAAAAAAATTTGTAGTTAGAACATGCGTGTCAGGACACAACAAGGAAGAGACAAGTGCTGTGCACAGAGTCAGTCAGTGGACGGCTGCACAGTGAAAAGAGCTATGGTGCGCCGTCCCTCAAATTCTCCAGCTTTTGTTGCTGTCCCCTTGTCCTTTTGAACGACCTACATGTGTACGTATGTGTACTGACCTGCCTGATTTTGCCAGACTTTGGTTCAAAAGCATTAACCAGAGGCAAACTGGAACGTTTTGGACGGTATGCAGAAAGCAACAACCAACCAGCCCAATTTTTGGGTCATGAGCAAACAAGTAAAATAAATGGAAAAGAACAGGCCACAAGGTGACAAATTTCTTTGCAATTAGATTGTATAACTTTTGTGACATTAGCAACAGCGGTATTTTTAAACTAATAGAAGACTTGATAAACGTCTTCTATTGTACTTGCAAGTCCATTACCCTAAATTCAGGCACCAACTCTTTACACTGTGTTTCGTCCGCGATCGCACACCTCCGCAACGACGCTACTTAGCGAAACGACTGCCGCGAAAAATGATAGGCTGGCTGGAAAAGGAATGCAATGTTAGGAACCTGCTCTGGCATCCAAATGTGTCACCAATGCTCTGCGCGTGTATTGACGAACACGGATGTTGGCTTATTATGCACAAGTGAGTCATCTTGGTTGTTATTCCTTTAGAAAATCTTGGGCAATTAAGCCCTCAACCAGCGAACCATTGTCTGTCTTTCTCATCACGATTGTAGTCACTTCATTTGTTCGCTCCAGTACCTGAAGTTGGTTCTGATTCGAGAACTTTTGCACATAGAAACTGGAGTTTTCCGTAGCACCCCACGAATAGCGCCCACTGAGCGCCCTATTCAGAAACGTTTCAAGCTGTATTTGGGGAAAGAATTTTTCAAAAAATCAAACAAAAAGCCACTATTTTCTTCATAAAGGAAGCGTTAACAGATCGGTTTCGCACATTTTTCGGAAGAAACTCTTCTAGTAAGATCGAATTTCAAGTGCTGCTCACAAAGCCATTATTGTGATAATACTTGATGTTGGCGAAGAGTTCCACAAATGTCAAAACCTACAGAATGTACAATGTTTGTTCTGAATGGGGCCCAGGTAAAATGTTTGATACAAAAAAGTCGATTTTCCACCGTTTTCTGAATAGAGTGCCGTGCATGGAAAATTTGTTAACCGCGCCATGTTCGCTCGTGTCCAAACCTGCACAGGTCAATGGAGAGAAGGTCAATGAGAAAAACGTGCTACCCCGTACTCAAATATCCAAAATCTGCGCGCTCTGCACGACATTCATCTGCAAGCTCAAGATATCGATCAGGATGGTTGTTTTTCAAAACAGCCCACCGCACGCCCATACATACAGAATCGACAAAGTTTGAGCCTTGTGATTATATGCAGTTCCGATTTGCAATTTTGCAACATCATCCAGCATTGTGTGTCACTTTTATACCGTCTCCGGAGAAAGCCGCCACCAGCCGACCAATCGAATCTGATGGATTTGTAACACAAACCCAGTTTGAGCCAATAGCGTTTCGACTTTGAAGCATCAATCGGCGCATGTGGCGTTTTTGAAACATCTCAAGGCAAAATACATACATCGATTCATATGCAAACATTTCCGGCCTAAAAAGTTCGCCCAAAAATGCTTCAATTTGCGATTTTTGAAGTATATGTGGGCACGCCAATGTCAGTTTGTGAAACATTAGGCAGCAGATTCTTGTTTCAGGCCTTACACCCTATCCCTACACCAATTTTCAGGCCCAAACTCGGAAAAATGTTTTTCCGATTTGCCCGAAAAACCTATCAAAGACAGGGTACATGCGTATGTATACCCGTGAAGTCAAATTTTCCCGTAAAATGACCAGTGCAGGTTTGCTCGCGTCGATTTGGCAGGCTAGCTGTGCTTGGCCAGAGGATCGTCCTGGGATAAACTCCCAGCAGACGGAGCAACAACAAAGCGATGTCGTGTCGTCGTGGCTAAACCCACCTGTTCCATTACATGAGAAGGGTCGGCAACTGGGTAGCAACAATCGCTGCAGGTAACAGGCCTCCACTAGCGTCACCAACCAGCAATTGGGTTGTTGTTGCTGACTTAATTCTCCGGCATGGCCTTTACCTTTTTTAACTGTGTGTAGATGCCTCTTTACAGGCTGAGAAATTGTTTTCCACTCGAACCGCTGCGTCAATTTGTTGCCATTTTTATTCAATTGAGTCTGAGTTCTGAGAGCTTCATCAAACTTGATTAATTACCGACATTTGTTCGGTGGAAACCCGTTCGAATTGTAGCTCATTGACCATGACAAGTGCCCTTTGTTATGTTATGTTCAATGAATGCCATTATGGGAGACCGATGCTTTTTAGTCGTGTCGAAAACCGGGTTTAGTTTTTTCAGCCGGCCTTTATGTTTCCAGATGGAAAAGAAATTTATTTTTTTCGCCCGTGAACTTCTTGCCGTAGCCACCCAGTCGAATTGACAGTCGGTCGGCACCACCAGTTGCTGCACGTACCTCCCCGGCACGACACGCCCCCCCCGCCCCCCCCCCCCCCCGGCCCCCCCCCCCCCCCGAATATTTGGTTTTTTAAGTGAAGTTTACTGCTGAATGGGTGAAATAAATGCAGAGTTGAATTTACATATATGTTGTTTACCGTGATAAAAACGTGTGTTTAGCCCAGAGCTGGAATTTTTGGATTTGTAACAAAGTCATTATGGCAGCACAAAAAGACCAAAAGTGGGTCATTTGTTTATGTGTATTTGCTTGTAAATGCAATGTAAAAGCAAAATCACACTGAAACAAGAATTGTGATGCATTTTGGTCGAATAGGATACGGCATTAATTTCCAGCTAACGAGAACAAGTAATAGTTGTGAAACTCACGGAAAAAAGTGATCGGCTGCTAGATTCAAAGTAAGAAACATAGCTATGACGATACATTTGTCCCAAAAACAGTAATTTGCGCTGAACAGTAATTTAAACAGCAAAAGTATGTGACGAAAAAATGGTGAAACATCATTTTGACATCAAAACTAAGTCAAATAGGCAGTTGATAGTACATGCATATTCAGATTCATGGGTTCGCATTTTCAGCGATGTACTAGTTTTGCGTCGTGTCTCGCTTGTTTCGCACTGGTCCTTTTTGGTAAGTACTTTATGTCTGGTGATTATGTGCCATTTGCTAATTGCAGTAGCTGTCGAAGATAAAAAGTGTGTTTAGCCAGAGTGGGATTTTTGGGCGTGTAACAAAGTCATTTTGGAGCATAATTCTGATTAAAGTCACATCAAAGTAATAATGAGGTTGTTATAAGGAAATAGCTTTTACTTCTTCATTTGCGGAAGTATAAATGTTAATGATGGCATTAAGGATTAAAATTAAGCATTAAGCATTTAATTATGTTCAGCGAAATTACTGTTTTTGGGGAAAATGCATCGTCATACTATGTTTCTGTACTTTGGAATCTAGCAGCCGATCACTGTTTTTGCCGTGGAGTTTCACAACTATTACTTGTTCTGCGGTTAGCTGGAAATTAATGCCGTATCCGTCTTCGACTAAAATGCATCAGCAATTCTTGTTTCAGGGTGATTTTGCTTTTGACATTGCATTTACAAGCAAATACACATAAAAAATGACGCACTTTTGGTCTTTTTGTGCTGCCATAATGACTTTGTTAAAATCAAAAATCAGCTCTGGGCTAAACACACGTTTTTATCAGGTAAAAACATATAAATTCAACTCTGCATTTATTTCACCATTCAGCAGTAAAGCTTCATTAAAAAACAAATATTCATTAAAAACAGCCTGCGCCGGCCAGCGCGGAGCGGCCCCGCGCCACCCGCGGGGGCCCCGCGTGTGCTGCGGGTGGGTGCGGGGGACCCGGGACGCTGCGGGGGCATATGCCCGTGTGTTATAGAAAGGTCACCCGCACCACCCGCTGCCCCCGGGCATCTTTTCGCGCCCCACCCCAACCCTGTACCTACAGGCACACGTCCCTTTGTGCAAAACAACAACACAAGTTTTCGAAAACAGTTTTATGTTTGCCGCCCGGTTAGTTCGTGTTAAAGCACCATACAAATTTCACATTTTAAAAACACACCACGGCTCCATTATCATCAGACAGCTAAATAAACTTCCCAAACCTCATCTGACAAAGTCCAAAACCTCATCGTTGCTTGATTGAGTTATGTCCAATCGTTGTAATTTCCCTCAAAAGTTTTGTAGGCTCCGATGTAACGTACATTACGTCTCATCTCACTCGACACGAAATGTAACAAACACCAAACAACGCACACCGAAGGGCACTGGCGGAAAGCAAAGCCGCTCCATTTGTCGTGTGCGCTCTACACGCGGCAAACAAGTTCTTCGCCGTTGAAAAATGCGTTGCTCACCATCTGTGTTGTTGTGTTACGCCATCGCTGAAGCTGCAGGCAGCCAGTCAGGCCACCTTGTGTATGCCTCTGCCCACCAGAGAATATCCCAGTGCGCTGAACCTTCGTTTTAAACACCACTATACCTATGTACTCGCACAACCAGCCACAGTGCACAAAACTTTAAACGAGCACAGTCGCCAAAAACACGCGAGCCACGCCAGCATTCACACTCTATTTTTACAGAGTGTTGTGTGTACGTGCGCGCGACAACTACACCCGGCTTACTAGCTTTTCTTGCTGCAAACTGGTGCTGAAGTACAGCCGGGGTGCTGGGTCACCTCGTGCCACCCACCCAGACGAATCTCTGACTTTTACTGCTCGACTTTTGTTCGATGACCTGCTTTGTTCAGCATTCTCATTACCAGTGCGTCAAAACTGCCTTGCATCGTATCAGTTCCATAAATTTGCTCTGATACGCTCATGTAGTCACTTCAATCCTATTTAGTGCCATAGGCCTGATGATCATAAAACACAACAGTGCAACAGTAGGATACCCACCATCGCTCAATCTTCCTTATGCACTGTAGCCAAGAATGCAACTTAGCTTGTTGTAAGCTCGCCTTTCATATTTGCAATGGTTCACAACCTTTTTTTGATGGCGGTCAATGATAACGATTAACGCGGTGTTAGGGCCATACCCGATGACCAACCACAGTTTCCATTGTCTGAAAGCGTTCCGTACAGTGAATCAAGCCAAACAATACTTCTTTATTGCTGTAATTACAGGATCAAAAGGCTTCTGCCGCACTTTGAACTCGTGTCACTGAAAAACTCAAATGAGCCTTCCGGTGATCAGAAGTTAAGCAAACGTTCGCATTTTAAGGTTGACCAAACGGCCTAAATAATTTCTAATGGGTTTTCATTGCGTCCCTGTTAATGTGTTCCAGTCTCATCAGCCACACACGACAATACTGAAGAATGTTTCCTGTCACCCATCCGCCAGTGCGTCTGGTTGAGCTACTCAAAACACATCTCAGACACTTTTTTCTGCCATTCATCCCTCTTTCGACCGGGTCGCTCTGCTTGCTGTCAGTTTACGCAGCTGATCCTGCGAGCTGTGGTATGTGGCCAATATCCAGGTGACTTGACTAGTGATTGCGTAAATCCTGGCTGCTTCATCTTCTTTTTGTTGAGAACAGCTGATGGGCTTGGTTGGATGGATGTGATTCGATACCTGGTGCGTACTATGTATATGTACCTGGGCACGAGGCTTCATGTTGCTTGAAGTCAAAGTGTTCTATGGCTTTCATTCCATTTGTTAGGACTTTTACCACCAAGTTGTCACATGAGAGTTTATCTAAAGGCCACTTTATACTTCGTCTCGTTGCGATACAAAGAACAAAAAACGCTGTATCGTTCCCCCTTTGTATCGAAGGTCGTTTATACTGGTTCCGAGACAACACACATTCGATACACAAAAAAGTATAAATGACGTAACGCGACACGCGCAACGAGACAGCCGTTTTGTATCGCCGAGACAAGATTTCGGGAGTTAAAAAATCTCAACTTGCATTTGTCTCGTCATTGTTTTTTCGCCGATAGGAAGCGAATTGTTGGCTGTTTTTGGTGTCGTTAGGTTTCGCTCGACCTGGTGAATCCGAAAAACAAAGAAAAAATTGAAAAAGTTCCCGATTGAAAAGATGGTACGACCGGGAATTGAACCTACTTCATCGGCCCTCCAGGCCGGTGACCTACCACTGAGCCACCCTTGTTGACATACGTCGGCTGTAAACCAGCAATATAAACCATTGCAGCGTGGGTGGCTGCACAGATAACGTTGAGCGCTCTGTTTGACTTTGACTGTGTGATACAGAACAGGGTCGTGTGTTGATTGTCACACTGCGTTGGTGTGTGTGTGTGCCTGGCCGCCTGTCTCAACAAGGCGACAGTGCATTGCATTGCCTGATGCGAATGAGTAAGCGAAGAATGCCACTCATTCACACCGAGTTATCATAGTAAGGAAGGTTGAGGTTGAGCACAACTTCAAGTCCTGGTTTTAATTATAAAGTATTGCTGGCAATAGTGGTGTTTGGAAGCCAAAGAATAAAGTCAGTCAGTTCACCCCCTCCCCCCCCCCCCGACCGAATCGGAGCGGGCGACGGTGTTCGAAAATGAGGTGGTGATTCATGTTTGATTGTGTCAATGTGTCCCCCAATTTTTTCACAACTTTTCATTGGTGTTCTCGGTGCACAACAGCACCAGGAAAGGCATTTTCCAGGTTTGCCTAAAATTACGGGCCGAAACGGCCTTCTATTTTTTAATTGTTCTTTCTCTTTCTTTGCGTTTGTCGCGGGATCCGCGACAGACGCAACAACGCAACAGCCAGAAACACTGCGCAACAAACGACAACCGATACACAGTATCGCAATGTTCTTTGTTGCGGCTTGTTCTGGGTGACATTTTGTTCTTTGTATCGCAACGAGACGAAGTATAAAGTGGCCTTAACTCTAACCGCTCTGTCTTTCTAGGTTTAACAGAACGCTCGTTAGTCGATGAAAATCGTATGCTTCCAAAATTGACACTGACGTTTGAAACTGACGTCCACTGTTTTGTCGATTTAGTGAGCTTCGTCCAGGATCTGTCTTTGACGAGTTCATTCCAAGTCCATTCCCAGCCGTATCGCCATTGTATTCTCACTGATTTGTTGTTAAAAAACGCCTGCAGTTCCACAGCAGCGACAATTTTTCGTGTTTGAATGCGATAAACTATAAAACTGAGCATCAAATATTTACAGTGCAATCGCCACGTTGGGTGACCAACTGTGCACGCAGGAGGACATCAGCGAACAACAATGTGCCGACGTGATTCGTCAAGTGCTGCTGGCTGTTCAACACGCACATGCGAAGAATGTCATCAACTTGAATATCAGGGTGAGCGCAAGAGCATAATAAATTTGGTTTGGGTTTTTTGTTTGAGAAAATAGTCCAGATTTTCAGTCGTAGCGCGGGCCGATATTTTCTCCCAATAAAATCGTGTCTTGCCGACTGTGATCCGGTACTGGCCAGCAGGGTTGGATTAAAAAAAAAGTAAAAATTTTTTTGTAAAAAAAATTTTTTTTTTTTTAAAAAAAAAGTTGGCCACTTTTTATTTTAAAATTTTAAAAAGGAAGTCCACTTTTTTTCATTATTTTTCCCCTTTTTTTCGTTATTTTCTCACTTTTTTAAGGTAAAAATGTATGTTTTCATGCGTTTTATTGCTCATCATTCTCAAAAAATCGCCTGCGGCGCTTATATTTCAGTTTAAAATGGCGTTGTAATGGACTCATACAGTTCCTAGACATCCCAACAATCGCTGCACGTATAATATAGGACACCCCATACCGTATACTGTGCAGTTATTGAGCTATCGACGTAAGCTATCGACAGACTCCACGTTGCTCGCCTATTTGCAGTTGTGTGGATTTGTCATTTGTTGCTTTTGTCACACAACATGAGTGTGGTGTAACTCTTTATCTCTCTTCAAATTTATCCCCAAATTCACAAACAGAAGGTTGGTCTCCCCTTTGTCATATATGTATGCCCACAGAGTTACCTTCGGGCGGGTTCTCAAAGTTGTGACCAAATGGGCTAGATCGCAGGTGATCGACATAAACATGCAAGTCAGTGGAGAAGTTCTCTTTAGTGTCCCTCAAAACATACCTAAGTAACATGATTTCAGAAATTTCATGTTTCTAGAAACCAATTTTTTGGGGGTCCGGAATAAAAAAAAGTGATTTTTAAAAAAAATTTTAAAAAGTTTAAAAAAAAAAAGTTCGATAATAAAAAAATTTTTTAATCCAACCCTGCTGGCCAGACACATGATTATGTCTTGGGTATATACAGCCATCTTTACGGTTTTACAGCCCGAGACCGTGGCAGTGATCCTGCCAGAGGGCGACGGCGAAACAACCATTCAACTATTTGACTTCTCCCTGGCCGTCAAACGTCGTCACATGAGCGAGCCGGTGGTTGGCGAAATTGGATCAGCCGAGTTTTCATCGCCCGAACTGATCAAAGGCGATCAGATCGGCAGCGCCAATGATCTGTGGTCCGTTGGAGCACTCACATTCTGCCTGTAAGTCTGAAGGTGGATGGTACAATGGGCTTGGTTCGTTCAGTGATCAAAGGTATATCGTAGCCATCCGTGTCTGATCTTAACATTGAATGGTTTGATTTGACTACATGGATTGCCTTCGCCAACAGCCGCTCTTCAGCGTGTTATTTTAGAAGTTCAAGTTAGTGGTACCAGAGTGAATGAAAGATATTCTTTGATTCAACTGAGCTCCACTGATTTTGTTGTTTTCCGTTCAGACTTACCGGTGAGTCGCCGTTCTTCGACTGTCAATCCAACAGCTCCACCATCGAGAATGTGTGCAATGCCAAATACGCAAACAAATCGCCCGACCAACTCGCAGGCGTATCAGACCAAGCCAAAGACTTTATGCAGCAACTACTGCAATTGGACCCCAGGTGAGTGAAGAACACAGTGAAGGCATTCTGACAATTGTAGTCCATTTGGTAGTGATTATACGAGGAACCCAATAACGACCATCACGAAAATACCTTTTGTGTTCTCGTGATAGCAAGAACCCTTTTCAAACTGATTGTCGTAGCAAGATTGGTACATTTGTTGTGTGTAAAATTTCATTTTTCTTTCCCTGACACAAGTGCCCTTGGGATGGTCTTCATCTCGGATCTTGTTATTGGCAGTGCTGATCACTTGCCGAGTGCATAAAGGACAAAGTACACTTTAAAAGGAAACAGCCCTGCAGACGAAACATCACAGGGACTCAAAAATTTTGAGAATGAACAACAATAAGCACTAGCAGAGTGGCGATTCGGCGTTGCTTCCAGGCTCCTAGTGATTATCTATACTACTAAAACAGGAAGACGTACATACATATGTGTGTCTGTGGCCCCCTCCCTCGGAGGTGCGGACGGGTAAATTTTAACGGGTAGCTTTGGGTATGCTAACGGGTCTTCGGGGGGTGGCACGGCACGGGCGCGGCGCTGTAGCCGGGCCATAGGCACGGGTCCCGTCTAGTCTAGTGCAATGGCCTGAACTCTAAGATTGCGACACCAGCTACTGCATAAAAACGGCCGATGGAATGTGACAAGCGCGTAAGACGTGTCGGAGAAAGGGATAATACAGGAAAACGACATTACTGTAGATGTTGGGAAAGGCGCAGTATTCGAATCGCCGAAAGAAAAGTTTCGCTTTTCATTAGAGGAAACGGTACGCATGTGTTATAAACACAAGAATGACACAAGACAGCATGAAAAGTGTTATCAAAAGTGTGGTTTGCTTCGTGGCAGCACACGATCCAATTGACATGCTTCTCCTGAAGTACATAGTATGTATTTGCATTGTATGTGCGTAATTGCAGTTCCCGTCCAACGGCTGGTGACGCGCTGCAACATGCGTGGTTGACGGACACCCCTGACGTACGATTGAGTCGTGAGTTCACCTCGTTGCTCGACTTCAGCTGCAGACACAAAAGGGTGCTCAGTCACAGCAAACAACGTCAGGCCGAACTGATGTCGAAAACACCGACCCATCGAAGATTGATTGTCTAACAATTCAGAGAGATCTACAATAATTTTCATATGTATACCGCAATTGTGATATGACATTATTATATATTGGGGAATAAACATTGCCGCAGCTTTACCAATTTTTGGTGTCATTGCGAATTGTTTGGGTTGACCGTAACCCACGGAACCGGTTATAAAACGGAGTTCCGTACATCTGAATTCTCAATTCTACATCTTGTGCAGCATGTATGATCGTTTCAAAAGTATTTTTATACCAGGGCCACCAATCTGTGTGAAAGTCAACTGCTGCATAACTTTGGTCACTCACTCAGCCCAACCCACCATGGCGGAAGTGGCCGGTAAGCCGTTTGTTCGTTTCTTCGTTCAGTGAATGTTCTACACTGGTTCGCAAGAAAACCTCCACATGCAGGGAATAATTATTGACCTACTGTTTACTCTTCTATTCTATTTTTGCAGAAGAACTGCCACCGGTGCCGCCGCGAAAATTGGTGAAAGGCGAACGACGCGAGATTGAGGAGGAACTGGCGAATCGCGTGCTGTCCGACATCAGTGAGGAGGATGCGGAGGAGATTAGGCACAATGCCAAAAGGATGCAGGACGATCCCGGTACGTTTTACTCCGTTGGCCCCTTGATGTATCTGTCACACGTTTCTAAGCGGAGCTTTCGTAAGTAAAAGGTCAATGGCCACCTGGCACAGATTTTGGTCGCCAAAGTCAATTTTCGACAGTTTTTCAATATTCACGTGCAAACGTTTGTCTTCTGAGATTGAACGAACATGTTTTACGCAGATTGATATAATGAAAATTATGGTCGTCTGAATTGTTGTATTCTAGATTTATTGGATTCAATCGATAGGAAAGTGGCGCTAATTAACGAAACTTATTCGTTTAACCGTCTATCCTGCAAATTTTCCACCCTTACTTTTCCACAATCACCCGTCAAACTCCCTTGTCGATTCAGGCGTGTCGGGTCGCATAATCTTCCTTGACCGCGACGTGACGCCGACACCACAGCAAGTGGCTGACAGTCCGACGGGCGCGCCGGTGGTGAAGACGGGTCTGCACGCGTTGTCGGTCACGTACAGCGACGGGGGCAGTCCGCCGATGCAACTTTCGCCCGGTGCCGGTCCGCCGCGTCCGCCCGCCGCCCGCGCTCCGCGACCAGCGTCCGCGTCGGCCGCCAAACCCGGTGTCGCCGGCAAACAACCGGTGAAAGTCAGAAAAAAGTCGCCGACACGCGAAGCCGTCATGGAAGTGATTATTGACCTGAAGAAGGGCCAAGAAGGACAATTGCCACCCCATGAGGAGGTGGGTAATGCACTGTTTGATGCCGGTCATCCCCCCGGGCGATTGCGGGCACGCAGCACGTTGCATGACGGGCCTCAGGTGAGCATGCCGGTGTGACGAACGGGTGTGTGGTCTGTTTCTATTCTTCTCGTATAGGAATTCCATGTTAAATGGAATTCATTCACTTTCAATTTCATTCTTACAGTGAGTTTTTTGCTCGTTTTATAAATTTGGGGTTACTATGAAATTCTGCATGACAGAACGCGAGTGTGCGTGGTGTTCTACGTCGTCATTCGCTTATTATATGCTTTCCAGTCAAAATGTATTCGCATAACCTCATCGCTGTTCTTGTTTCTGATACAAAAACCTTCGTTTAGATCCTTGCATTGCTGTTTTGTTTCATTCGGCTTGTCTGTATTATTCAGCGTATAACGAGAAACCCCCAAAACGCTCCGTGTAACCCTGCTCTTTTTTGACCGGCCTTTGTTCCCACACACCAGACTTCAGTGCCTTTATATTTGCCAAGTTTTTTCATTATTTCCATCGATTTAGACCCAATATGCGTTTGAGCATGAGCGCCTAAAATATGTAGTGTACGGCATTTTGGGAACACCCTCTGCCCTTTAGCTCTGGCAGTTTGGCAAGCAGTTCATGGCAGAAATTATGTTCCCTATTTCCGTTATGTAATCTTTGAGCAATTTGTGTGATCAGGAGTGTCTGAACCCCATATTTGTATCCTACCTATTGACGTAGATATTAGATATTCTCCAAAACAATGACGAGTGTGTTCGTGTTTGTTATTTCGGCTGTTGTAGGACCACGAATTTGATGCGTTGATGGCAGAAGTGGAACGAGCCAAGCAGGACATCAAACGATTCAGGAACACAGCCAGGCTTGAACCCGACCCGGACATCGACTTTGATCGCGACTTTCAGGTGGCATTAACTTCGATTTTGGGTGCAGCATGTTTTGGTGTTTTGACGTGTTTGGATCTTGGGTGTGATGGTCTTAGTGTTTAGTTTATGTACACGATAGAAAGTAATCAATGCTGTGTATTGTTGGTTATATCCAGTAGTTTTGTGGGTGATACACAAAATGCAAAATATATATTCCCAGCTACAGCTTGATCGCTCATCAGCCGGAATCCCCCAGTATTGTGCGCAAACCTGTTCGAAGAAAAATGTGCTTCATTTTAAAGCTGTAAACGGGAACTTTCAGCTCCGACAAAGTCGCGCTTTTTGCAGATGTTCCCGCCTGATATCGACTTTGACGAGTACGACTGGGAGTCCTACTATCAGCAAGGCCCCGAGACCTACCTGATGTCCACGCACAACGCAACGTTGTCCGCCCGCATACGCGACTACCGTCGTGAACTCTGGGGCGACTCGGCGCCGTTGGTGAATTACGGCATTTTGGGATGGCGCAATCGGGACATTTCCATTCGTGAACGACGCCGATTCAGCGACGTGGTCAGGGAGGACATAAAACTGCAGAAATCAATGTCGCAACTCGACAATCAGTTGAATCAGACGAAATCGGGCGCCATCAGACGCGTGCACAGCGATTGCTCGATTGTGGCCACACCAGCAGTGAATGTGTTCAAAAGGGACGGAAGTGCGTGTTGATCTCTCTCATTATTTGCCTTTGTCATTCTATAATAAACCTGAACTATGTATGAGTAGTGTCTTTCAAGAGCATTCAACTTTACGTTTACCTCGCAATTTTCTTGAAAGAACATGCAACATGTGGAACGATAAAGAACATAGCGGTAGATAAGGCACCAACCGTCGGCTCGAACAGAATGAAGTGCTAGGTGCTGTCAAGAAGACTTTGATACACTAGGTCCAAGCCTGAGGTCTTCTCCCTTTCTATACCGTATGTGACAATGCATGTTATACCTACCTAGTAGTTATGCACTTCAGTTGTGATAGTACTTTTTACTGATGTGCACCTTCTAAATACTCGCTGACCCGTGAACTTCGCACTCGTTTGCAGCGTACGCGCCGGTGTTCCAAACACGTCTCAAGGACACTTCATTCTCGGTGTACCACGGCGCGACGTTCACTTGTCACGTGATCGGCAATCCACGACCCGAAATCACCTGGTATCACAATGATGCGCTCGTGGTCGAGGATGCTAGACATCAAATGACTGCTGATGTTAGTGAAGCAAGGGAAATATGACTTACATATACCTACATGTAAGTAATTGTCTTGAGCCAGACTATTATTCATTTTGGGAAAATCCGATAGGTGCAAATAAGAACAGTTACAGTGCATTCAGCGAGTTCAGTTCGAAAAAAATCACATTGATTGATCCCCAAGTTGTTGTACGTATACGTACTTGCAGGGTGCCAAGATCACGTTGACCATCAACCCAGCCATTGGCGTCGACGTCGGTGCGTACACGTGCCGAGCGTCGAATGATGTCGGGGTGTCGTCCACGTCAGCACAGCTGAAATTGGGAGGTATTGATTGGTCAAATATTTGATCGATTGGTTGATTGTTGATTGGCTGAACCAAACTTTCCAACGCAGATGGTCCCGAGCCCCCATCACGACCCGACGTCGAGTTGGCGTCCGACAGCGAAGTGTTCATGATGTGGGATCCACCTGATGTTTCAAATGGAATGGAGGTATATTGATCTGATTCATCATCTGTGTCTAATCGATAACTTGATTATTCACAGGTCCTATCCTACAAACTCGAATATCGTCAAGCCGGTGACGACCAATGGACCGGTCAATGGCAGTTGATCAGCGAAGACGTGGAGGAAGAGGCTGTCGTGCTCAGACACCTCGAACCGCAGGTTAGTCGACGTGTAGCTCAGCGGTCGTGTCGTTGAACCTGGGTTCGAAACTGCACAGGGTCCAACTAGGTAAATTTGTTGCTGATTAATTTAGGGAATCTATCAATTCCGCGTCACCGCACGCAACATCGCCGGTTGGGGCGAGCCTAGCCTCTCCAGTCGAATTATTCGCACACACCCGAAAGGTGAGGTTTTCAGCATTTTGTTATGGGAAAAATGACTAAAGTGCAAGATACATATTTGCGAAAAATATTATAATTGTAAAAAAATTGTCCAGGTGCTCCCAAGCTCAACATTGATGTGCTGAAAGCCGAAGCCTCCCTGAGCGTACTGCATCTGCCGAGCGGCACAGCAGCAGGTGGAGCGACGGCGTTATCTGAGATCAAAGAGGAAGACGAAGAGTGTGAAGCGGAGGAAGGTGCGTTTCGCTTCCTTTTTATTATTACTTTCTCTTTTCAATTTCTTGAATGTCTTCATCAATCACAGGGACCAAAGCCGACACTGAGCCTGTCCAACCACAACAGTTAAGCAACGGCACAGTGGATGTGAGCAACAAGGGGCCTGTGGGATTGAACGTGATTGACAAACCAGAGGACAGATTTGAACTCGGACCCGAAATATTTAGGTTGTAAACATATTTTTAGCTTGAATGCACATATTCAGGAAATCCGTGGGAACTGTTCTCATTATTTTGTTCTTTCTTTACGTTGCGTATCGAAAAATTGGCAAATTGACCATACACCCGCAATTGTGAAACAACGCGCTCGTGCGCTGGCCGTCTAAGAAAACTGCGGAAACTCACTATGTTGTTCGATTTTTCGATCTAGAATAATTATGAAATAAAATAGCGGTGAATGAAAACGCCTAAACACCCCTTTATCAGCATACTATTTCAGAGGTCGATTCTCCCTAATCCGTGAGGCGGTTGATCGTAAGAGCGGCCATTGCACAGCGAAATGCATTCTGACACAAGGCGAGGAGCGCAACGACTCGGTGCACGAGTTTGAGATGTTGAGAGAGTTGCGACATGAAAACATTGTGAACTTGCTCGCTGCTTATGTTAGGTCGGTGAGACTTGCTTTTTTGACCGAGGTGAAATTGGACAAGGTCGGGCCCCTGAGCGGCCTTTCGACAACATCCTGAAATGGCAACGTTCCCGAGTGCAATTGCATTTGCACTCACTACACTTGTGAAGATGTTTTTGTGTACAGCACTTTATATGCCCGCCGTCTAGTCGATTCACTGTTGAGCTATGAATAAATCGTAATTTTTTCGTTTTGCTTTTGACGCTGTATTTTGTTCGGTAGGGGAATGCGATTAGCTGGAAATATAGGCTGAAAATACATATGCTGTCTCATGCGACCGTGGCGGAAGATCACTGGCTACTCACGAACGCTCAGTCAACTTTTTTGGAAGCCAAAATTGTGCAGTTCATCATTTCTATTCCAGAGATGACTTCGTACTTCTTTTTCTCGAGAAACTGCACGAGCCACTTTTCTACCGATTCTGTGCCACCGACTATTACACGGAAAACAACGCAGCAAGAGTGTCCGTGCAACTGCTGTCCGCCATACAGTGGATGCATTTCCAGGGGTCGGGATTCTGTGCATTTTTATGCCTCATGTTAATGACTTCAGTATTTGTAATTTGGGCGGTCATACAGACTTGTGTCACCGCCGTTTACTGGATGCATCTGTGAAGAGTTGTCCTGATGCTTGATTTTGGCCACAGGAACACCACGAAGCTTTGATTAATGGGAGTCATACAAACTTTTTTGGTTGAAAAATAACCCAATTTATCAAGCAAAAGCCATCTGACGTTCACCTCTCCATGGCCGTTGCCTAGCGTTTACTGTGCACTTATGAATATGAAAGTAGATATGTAAGCAGACATCAGAGCTCTATCGCAATCGTTACACTCTAAATCCGAAATTTAACCACAATCCACTTTACAGTGTGGCCCACTTGGACATCCGGCCCGACAACGTAATGTTCGTCGGGAAAAGAAGTTGGAATATCAAAGTCATCGACACCGGATCCGCCATTCAGCCGTATGCTGAGGACGCGGATAAGAGAATACGAAATATGGACCCAGAATTCACTGGTTAAATGAGGATTTTTAAACTTTTGAAAAAAAAGCGAGCTTATTTTTTCAGTAAATTTTCAGCTCCCGAAGTGCTCAAGACAAAACAGGCAGCGCCGATTGCAGACATGTGGAATTTCGGTGTTGTCGTTTTTATGCTGTGAGTTGTACACTGTTTTTGACACGCTCTTAAATATCTATACTTTGTGACTAATGCCTGCTCGTGTATAATGTTTACACAACTTAGATATTTGTCTCAACGCTTTTTTCATTTGTTATCAAAAACACAAACCATGCCAAACAACTGTCCATTCTCGTTCCCGAATTTTGTGCCACGGGCGAACCATTCCAAATTCAACAAGATACAGAGCTGACCGGATGTTAATAGACCGAAAAAACCAGAGACCTATGGCAAAACAAAAAAAGTTAAATTGAACTTTTTAAAATTGAAAAGGCAAATAACGTTGAAACATCTTGCTGTCTGCAGGCTGAGCGGTTTTCATCCGTTCCGTTACGACGACGATGATACCGATGATCACGTGATCAAGGCCGTGACCAGCAGTCGACTCGACTTGGACCTGGTCTTCACCAATGCGTCACAGGAAGCACTCAGACTCGTCACTTGGGCCCTCAAGAAACATCCACAGTGAGTTTGTAGAGGGGGCGTCTCGGGCATTGCACCGAGGCAAAGCCTGGCTCTGATCAAAGCAAGTGGAGCTGAGCTCACGCCTTATATACTCTACTGTCTACCCTCCTCTCCACGGTGCACTTGGAGGATGCCTCTGGAGAGTGCTAATTCGCTCTGCTTTTGACCCCGTCACAAACCCTGTTTTTGTACAGTGAAAGGGCAAAAACATGTGCGTCAACCCTCGCAAAGATTGTTCACGGCGAGTTCTCGTGGAGTGTGGTGACACTGAAAGCAGAAAACAGATCGAGTCATGATGTCTGTTCATTGAAAGAAAACAAAACTCCAGTCCGTATCAAACTTGTTCGCAAAACAAAAGAACACCAAATGTGCCATGTTTTAGCCGCCGAATGAACCCTGAAGAGGGCCTGCAACACCGTTGGCTGTCGTGTGACACAGGCATGGTCAGGCGCAGGGAGATGATCAAATATTCGGCTAATCGACTCAGAAAACTCACCTATCGATTGGAGCAACGAAGGTCGGTTGCGGAAGCGGGAGGGTTACTTCAATAATGGAATACGGTTGTCTTTGGCTGAGGCTTGTAACTGGGCTTAGGCTTATTGTCAGGCTTGGGTTTAGACCTGCAAGTTCAGAGAAGAGCTACCATAGAAATGTCATACTGTTTATGCGCTCATCAATGTGTAATGGTGGGTCCGAGGGTGGGTTGAGTACTGCATTGCGTTAATGCACCAACATGTGATGTTTCAGGGCGAGGCACGCAGCTGATTGTCCAAAGCAGTTGATCGACAGATACGGTGTTGTGAACGCGAGCGCATAAATGCGCGGTGATTGGATGACTTTGAATTTTTCGGGCTCTTTGTTTTGTTTCATTTTTTTGTCCATGAAATTTGAATTATTATGTTTTTATGGTTGAAATTGTCATAAATTTCTGCATTTATATATTGGTTCACTAGCTTTGAGCTATTTGTATACTTTTTTGCTCCATGCTGGCTCATTCGGTAAGATTCAAAGTCGGAGATTATTCTTCCTTCCTACATTTATGATTCTAATTTGCAAAACCAATGCTTGATACCGCTTTCAGTGCTCTTCGAAAGTTACAGTTTTGTACCGGTAAATTATGGGATGCTGTTTCTCGACTTTTTGGTTTGTTCGTGTACTTCGATATTCACCTCATGCTACATACATACAAATTATCAAACCCTTAGGTGGGTGGACGTTGCGTGGAATGATATTTATGTAAAACACTTGGGGGCTTCATCATATTTTGCACTCTCATCGAAGTCCGATTCGGTGAAGAATAAATTCGTTTATTGTTTATTATTTACGTCGATTCAATGACCCGACACTTCTCGGTTTCATGGCAAAAACACAGAGATCTCGTACATACGTATCTCCTGTCCCAGTGATGTTGCAGGTGATATAAGACACAATGCAGCAAAACGTATAGCTAAAACATTTCCATTAAAATCTGGAGCCTGAGAACAGAAGTACACAGTAAGGGCGTGTTTAGAGACATTCAGTCCCCATCTTCATTTATTCACAGCATCAGTATGGCAAAGCGCTGGAGCCGCCACATCATAATGGGCTAGTAAGTCCAACGTTGCGGTATCTAACGGGGTCACAGTAACCCGTTGTGAGTGTACGGTGGCAATAGATGAGTGAATGGGGATGTGTGGACGGAGGAACCCGCCGGTTTTGGATGAAATACTTGAAATTGTGTTTTGAGTCATTTCGGTCAGAATCTTGCTTGATCGCACCCACGATCGGATGAATAGCGTAGGAACCTAAAATGGGTCGCATAATTACGAAAACATAACAGTTCTGTTCCATTAAGTTTACTTCGTGTCCTCGTAACGCACGAAATTTTATGAAATACCAGCACTGCAACTGAAGCAAGCGCCTTTGGCGCCTAGATTAGCACGGTAAAACATAAACTGACTTTGTTCAACATTTTTTTTCATTGTCCGGGAGTGGCTTGTGGCCAGCCGTGACCTTGTGTCATAGTGAATGTCTGCGCAGGTGTGCTTCGTGGGCACGTGCGCAAACGCATATGACGCGTGGTGGGGTTGCGGTTTCGATCAAAGTCTAATGCCGCGGCGCCTATGGGTCTTGTCAGTTGGACGGAGAGCCAGGACCAGCCTCAAAAGCCTGATGATGGCACCTGGTGGCCACAAGCTACTTCCGTACACTGTTTACAATTATGGCGCATGATGTTTCACCTTGATTTTATAGTCTCGCTCTGAAACTGTACGATGAGATTTTTTAGGCTAGCCCTGCTTCACGTGCCCACAGAGCACATTCGCACATACCTACATATGTACCGGAGTTTTCCGGTTACAGCCCCTGGGGCTCTATTCGGTGGTAGGTGCGAAATCGGATTTTGAAAATTATTTTTATTCCCAAATAGTGCCCCATGGGGCTTTATTCGGACCGTCTTCCGAATAGAGCCCATGTAAAATTTTTGTACTTGTTGAATGTGATTCATACCTGGTTGCAACGCGTTTTGTATAAGGCAAAAACTTTGACCAAAAGTTACGAATTATCAAGTAAAACAGCTAGTTTTGATCGTTTTTTATCAGTAAATTTAGACCATAAACAGGGCACCCGAACGAAAAAAAATCCCGAATGGAGCCCCATGAGGCGCTATTTGGAACATTTTCGTTGCCCTATTCGGGGGTTGTAACCGGAAAACTCCGGTACCTACATTTTTTCATGTCTGACCGACTGTCTTGTTTTCCAGTTTACTTCAATCAGCCTGCCGATAATATCCCTCCTCGGACACCCCAACAGCTGGTAATGGTATGTGGATGTCTTCCCAATCATCCTCATGGGATTTGTGAGAAAGTGCTCAGACGCTGTTGTGTGCGCTGCACACGCACGTTGCTAAGCAAAAATTGAAATCTAAAGTTTCTTCGGTGACCGGGATTATTTGGGATAATGTTTTTAAATTTATAATCTCAAAACAGAAGAAAACCCGAAAGTCCCCCTGCGGATAGCTTGGCATTCTAAGATCGTGTACTGGTACGAAAATGGTTAAAGTTGTCGAAAACCAACAAATGTTGAAATCTAACCGCAAACATCACACACGCGATGAACATTGGAATTGCCGAATCATAACCACATTGGTTGTTGTTGTGATCGCGACAAAGCGGACTGGTGTCCGGCCATAAAAGCAGCCTCACTGCCATCAGCAGTACGGACATTGAGCGAATGAGGTCGAAAGCCAGCCAACTGCCATTTGCTTGATCGTTGAGAATTTTGTTCATAAAGTAGAAGTCCGGCATGAACAACAGCAGTTGGCACGACACCAGCACTGAAACATTAATATTGGGGTGTGGTTCAATAGAACAACATACACACACAACGCGTGGGGTACACAAATAAATTGGCCTGTGCCTATTTCAGTGGCCATGTGTGCAACAGAGACTACCAGCCAGAAATATCGACTGCAGCACCTCTTCTAAATGCAAAAGAACAGCCTCATGTGTTACGTCAATCGTCTTATTGAGCTTATTCCGGCTTGCTAATGGAGGACCAATGGAGGTAATACATTCCGAATCGGCTGGATTGGGCTTAAAACAGAGTATCGATCAATTTCTGGTTTCACCCCGATGCCGCCGATAGTGATTCGTGACGGCCGATTCGATGTAAGTGGTCTCCACGGATCAGGTCGGGCAAGCCGCAACAACTTTAAATCTATCTGGCATGCACCTACACTTTTACATCCCTGACATATTGTACTTCCTAATTACATACATGGGCACACCGAATCGCGGCCGGGGGACAGCGAGCCTGACTCGCAAAACAATGCTGACGAAGAAACTGAGTTCTTCTAACTTTCTTACCGATGACATACAGTGGCCATTCTTGCCAGCCTCTAATCGTCATCACAACCAAAGTGAGAACCGAAATAGGAAATCGAATCGCCATCAGAGTCAGCTGAGAGAGTTTTCTCCAAAAAGCCGCACGTTGCGCGGCCCGCATTCTCAAACGTTTGCTGATATTGCCTTTGAATTTTATCTGCAAAGGAGCGGCCTTGCTTGAAATTTCGGACGTTTGAGAATACATAGCAAATAACAGCGACGCTGCAAATAATGTGACGAATTCTCGAAATCGGAACTTTACACACATTGTGAGATGCTATTGATTGCGCGAAGTTAATTGCGATTGGACTCTCGGGAATTCGGCCCAATGTCAAGGAACTGATATCTGATTAAAGATATTAAAGTGTTGTGCGGTAACACGATAAAGATTAAGTTTTGAGCCAAAATCTTTTAGTTCCCCAACATTTGAATGCAAGGGGATGTTTCCTCGCATGGTTACCAAAGACTCGGTTCTTTGATGTAAAAAAACTGAGAACACACAAAATGAACAATAAAAAGGTTCCAGAACAGGGTGTCAAATCAGGTATGTAAGTACATCACCTGTAGGTGCTTTGACCTTTTCTGACCGTTTGCTCTGACAAACGATTCTCCGACGATTTTTTCCAGCCGTAATGTCGTTAGCCACACAAGTCTGCATTGGTGGCAAAACTGAGCCAAGCCACACCGTCACACACACGACGTTGGCAGTAAAAGAACGTATGTAACATAGCAACCGCTTTGATAAGAAAAAAACACGCTGTCCGTTCGTAAGCACACGTACAGCCTTATATCAAGCGTTGTGTTACTTTCAACAAATAAACTTTACGTTGAGGTGCCTGCACAATTTTCACCAAAAATATTCCGTTTGGTAGGTAAAAAACAGGCCACGTTGTTGAAGCAAAACACACATTTGCCCTTAGCATGTGTTTTGATAAAACCGCTGTGGTTTATTGAACATTATCATCGAGGATGAACTCAACCGTGTTCTGTGCAGGATGAGTGAGCGAAAATGATAAAGGAATATGAAGCACCGATATTGGAGAACCGAGAAATGTTTTTGCGTACCCTACATTGTCTTACCAGTGAATCGCATTTTTGGATCACAGATTTGTGGTGGTCTGGGGACAAAGCTTTAGTATATGTTGTAAGGTGTTCAATTTTAAGCAGTTTAGTTGCGAAGCATGTCATGTTTTTATATATCGAAATTCGGTCAAATTTCTTGCGTACATCGTCATTTCATGGCTTGAAGAGCCACACTTTACAAAATTTCGAACGAGCCGTTACGAAATCAGTCAAGGTTACAAGCCTATAGGTTTCAGCTGCCCTTTAAAACGTTTGGTTGGGCTATGTCAATTTAGAGAATATTTTCATGGACGTCATGCGTGATTTTGAAACATGGTGATGCGATCGGCTAATTATATTGTTGTCAACGCAACTGCCTGTGTTTCGTGCAACCGCAGCTGGTTGTGCGGCTGCTGCGCAACACACCAGAGCGCGAGGATAGCAGCCCTAATTGAGCGCGAAGAGATGAACACCGACCGGGCGGCAAAGAACAAACTTGTACCGACGGCGACAAACTGCACATACACGTTGACGACAACAGACACGTTGCACGAAGCACCAGGCAGTTGCGTTGACAACAGTACTATAAACCATGCGATTTGGTCGGGGTCGTGCTTGTTCCCGAACGTCTTGGTATAAGTAACGTCGAGCCACAAAAGTTTTATTCAACGTCTGCTCAAAGGCACAACGCAAATTTTTATGTTGTAGCGCATAAATTTTTGCGGAACAAATTTGTTCCACATTCATAGTCACGCACAACAGACGTCGCATTAAGAAACTGGGTGGCCAAAATCAAAGTCATTCGTTATTCGCAGCTGTGCAGCCCTCAAATAAACGAAGGCCCTTGAACGCTGCTGCCAGGCGCTGGGAACCCAATACGTTTGCCGGAATTACAAGGAGTCCTTTCAAAGGACCACACCGCACGTGTGCAATTCAACAAAAAGTATGTGTATGCGATTCGCCTTTAAAATTCTTGAAATGACGTAAGTCTGCGGCATTGGGCGTATTTCGTAACAGTTTTGTATACTTGAGAAGAGGCCTCACAGTCACAACCACATGGCACATATACTTAGGTATGTAGCCTATAGTGCGTGGTGCACTATGTTTATGGGACAGGTATCTCCTTACGGCTTATCAGCTTTCAAGCTGAATGTTGAGATTATGCATTACTGTCATCTTTTCTTGCTTTCAACGTGGGTAACAATTTGGCTTATTTCTGCAATAGATCTCGAACAGATCAACATCATGAACCCATCTGATCACAGTTCCCTGCTTGCGTGTTTGGGTCAGAAATTTTGCAAAATTCCGTGTCCAGCGCGAGCAGCTCACCTCGATGTAATAAAAAGTAGCAGTGGCTAAACCCTTGTTAGGAGCTTACACACGATTGAAAAACGGCAAGCTTACAGCAGTAGGTATAAGCCGCAAAGCGCTCGGCTTCAGTTTTTACCTTGATGACCGATATTCACGTGAAAAGTTACTCTCGGCTGCGCATAATGACCGCGAGTTCATTGTGTTTGTGCGTCGGGATGCCGTTATTCGGTGTTTTTGCTAAATTGTGCTGAAAAATAAACCGAACTCTGCAACGCAGCAAAAACTGTGCCACCATAATACTTGGATGCGGACGTCATGCAGGTCACGCAGATGAGGGTGCCTTTCCAGATGCAACTTGCAACGTCACGTTTTAGTGTGGGCATATGTATACCTACCCAAAGGGTTTTTCACCTTCCTAAAGTATGCAATATAGGTCACTGTGCTTATCTCGTGATGGTTCTCAAGCGCAAAGGCCTAAATGCGCCCCTCCTAATGGCCTGACTGACGATGTTTTGGTTACATATGACTGACTTTGAGAGACAGACACGTCAAACCTCAACACATTGTGCTGTCATTGAAACAGTCGCCGTGCGTCAGGCGCTCTGCTTTGTTCGAGTTTACGAAAAGTCAAAGAGGTGCACCAACTAAGCACCTTGGCTGTTTTCAAACTTAGTTCCCGAGAAAAATTCGATCTTTAGTTGATGAACTGCATAATATGTTAATGGAAGTGAACGACGCTCACGTTCTCAACGTTTTCCTGAGCAAAAAGTTGCCATCTGAATGAGTGCGCTGTTCCGTCAACTGCCATTGCCTCGTCATATTTCTAACGGTGCGTGTTGTCTTGATCCAATGTTGCAACCGGTGGAAGACACTTTTTCATGAATATCAACAGATATTCAGATGAATGAAACCACTGAAAAAGTCACATCAAGTTGAGTCATAACCAAAAGATAAATCATGGGCAACAAACAATCCACGCCGGACCGTCCAACTACCGTAATCACCGAAGCATCGGTGGTGGCGACCAAAAAGGAAGGCTGGTTGCAGAAGGTGTTCAGGAGACGGGGATCGAGCTCGGCGTCAGAGGTCAGGTTACGGTGTCCTTGTTGCCATTAGCGCTGTGTTAAAAGGTCTTCCAAGGGGACCTCATAAGAGACGGCACTAACGACCACCACAAGTGCGCGTTACATTCCCCACAATGCCTTGTTCATGATCTCGCGACTCCAATAGCTCAGCTGGTAGAGCAGTTGCCAACGGTTCATGAAAGCACCTGGGTTCGAGTCCAAGTGGGGGCAAGTATATGTACTGTAATTTATTTGTTCAGCAAGGATTTTGATTTGCACGTGCGTTTTCGTTTTCACCACAATGTCGTGCGTGTCGCCACAAAGCAAACCACAAATTCGTTCTATGTATGTATATATGTACATCCTGTATGTTAGACGACGTTGATGATTTTATTTATTTATTATTTTATTTTTATTTGAGTTTTTGCACCTCCAGTGCCAGGTGAATGCAAACGCCCGCAGGCAATGTAGCAAATCCTGTTAGAAAAACATGAAAATCTAACGTGAATTGAAATCACAGGTTCACGATGTACATGTATAAATAAGCAAAGTACAGTCGTATTGTGATGATCCCAGAAGCGAATCCTCTGCTGGCAGTAATATGAGAAAGAGGACGCCACCACACGAGATCATGTCCCATTAGTCCCAAGCGACTTACAGTGGATTGTGGAACAGCCCAACCTGCGCGTTAGAGATTCGTAGATTCTGAACTTGCCTATAAAGCAAAAAGTTAAGAAGCTTAACTAAAATTCTTCCAGGTCAACTCATCATTATCATTTGGGTCCGAACGTGACCGACCCAAACGCTCAACTCGATCTGGCTTGCTGGGTCCGGAGGTGCACATGCCGCGCTCGACCAATCCATCCACCAACAACAGTCGGCGAACGTCTCTGGTCAGTTGCGACCTTGGCTTCGTCGTGTCCAGGTGGTCTGGCCAGAAAGCACAAATAATCTGCTCTCATGCTGTTCCTATGCACTAAAGAGCGACGGAATCTCCAGAAAATGGAGAAATACTTACTTGTTTCCAAAAAATGCCTTCCAGCAAATGATAAAATGGCCCGCGAAAGAGAAGGGCCCTTTTTGCACAGGGCGAGCCATGTACATACATAGAAGGGAAAGTCATTTTGCCAAAGGTTAAAGTGGCCAGCTCTAAGAGACGGTCATTTTACCGAAGGGTAAAGTGGTCAAATCGAAGAGGACGTTAAGCCAAAAGCCAGAACCGTCCATCTCATACAGTGTAAGAATACGCACGTTCAGGAGCAAACTTCAGTCGGAAAGGTGCTGACTGCCAACTTTGTCATACCTAGGTCAGCCAGCAGGACTCACAGAACAGCCGTCAATCGTTGCAACAAATGCGTGCCGCTGGCAGATTGAGACATCGAACCCCATCGTGGACATCGAAACGGTCACAGCCGTCGGACGCCAGTGATCGATTACCGAATAAGTACAGATCGGCTAGAAGGTATTATGTGCCCAGAGTGTTATCATCAGCGGTTTTGTGAAAGTGGCGGAAAATCATTTACTTTTGCCGTTTTATCCAAATAAAGTGCTCGTTAGGGGCCCTACTTGAAGCGGTTCTCAGACAGGTCAAAATTTTGAGATCAATTTTGGCGTGAATTTGACCTAAATTTGAAACTCCTAGAAACACAACGACAACAACCAAATCGTCGAGTCCTCACGGCCAGCCAGCATCAATGATCGGCATGGTCGGAGACAGTAGGAATCAAAGTGAGGTCGATATTGCAAATGCCAAGGTTGGTGTGGTGGAATTGCAAGTGAAAACGTGTTTTCTGACCCAGAATACAGACTTATTCCTACTCAGGAACCCTATTTATAATTTCAAAAACAAATACGCTGAGAAATTCATTGCGTTCTGTGTATAGGTATGTATGCATTAGGTAACCATGAGGAAAAAGTGCCTGGTAGCTGCTAAGCTCCTATACAACCATGTGACTTGCCTGACAAAACATGTTTTCCACAATGGCCATGCCGTCCACTCAGGAACGCGAGCATGACGCGCAGTTCTATGACCAGAGCTTGCCAGCCAACATCCCGCTCAGCTTTCTGCGTTCCAACAGCGTCACCACGAGCGTCAGGTACGAAACATCTTTTGGCAATAAGACCCGAAGTTTAATGTTTTGTCAGTGAGGATTAAGCGTTATCTGCGAAAACTGGACATCTGTGCCTGGGACTTGTCTCGGGGTATCCATTGTGTTGGGATATGGGCAACCGGTATGTATCTGATTTTATGCATGAGTAGGAACATCGCTAACCATGTGGTGCAATTGGAACACGCTGCACATAAAGCCTCAAATTGTTCTACTGTAAGCACTCACGTTTTATTCATCAGCATCTTTGTAACTTGACTTGATCCTTGTCAAGTTAGGGTAATCGTACTCTGTACAGTGTACTGGTAGAATGGGCGTTAACGGCAACTTGGGTGAAATGACCAGGGGATCGATGGCTGGTCGTTGCTGATCTAGAGTACACAATCTGCAGAGACGCCATCCGTTCACACAAGAGCAACAAGCAACGTCGCATATCAGCTGAAACCGAGAGTATGCATCGGTCTGAAATCAGTCGATCGCGACCTAGCACCATTACGGGTGCCAAACATTCAATGTCGTCATCCGAATTGCACGGCAGTCAGGTTGGGTGATGTTTCATTTGCAGGTAGCTATGTGTCTCTCAAATGGTGTGGTTGTGGTCCGTGAAGCCTGACAGGGGCGTTGCTGATGTGCTCTGCCAACGAGCTGGCACGGTTACACACACACGGAATTAGTTGCAGGCCGGTGCCTATGTGAACTCCTCCCTTGAAGGTGTTACACTTTCAACACCTTGTCCCATTGACCCTCAAGAAGCGTCCTACCAGCACCCAGAGACTACTTCAATTGTATACGCATTCTTAATTCAGGTACTAATGTGCCGCGTGAAGCCCCGTCGATGGACCCCATCCTCAATGCAATATGTGATATCGGCCCCGAACGTGCATCACGCGTCCTCAAGGAACATAGGCTTACACAGGTGATCAAACATTGGTGTTGTGACACGGCCTGTAATTGCCATAATATGGCTATGTTAAATGAATGTGGTTTGTTTCAGGCATGGTTCGGGCCTAAATGCCAGACTAACCGGTGCTCAAATGGTGATGGTGAAAAACATGTGGAAACAGGTTTGAATTTCTTGATGCTAATTGTCACACATGATTATATTTAAGTTTACATTGTATTTGATCTGTAATGACAGTTAGCCGCTGTTCCGCATAAAGAGTTGTATTTTACAAACGTTGGAGAACAAAGGCTGATTAAATTACGTGTCACCCACAACAGGTCCTATCAACCAAGGGTCACACGGTGATCGGATCCGACCTGCTTCAACGGGTGTTCTTCAAAATGCCGGCGATGCGACTCGCGATGGAACGCTGTCCGATTTCGGACGAATTCCACTCGAACGATCAAGTGCTGAAGTGGCATTACCGCACATGCGCTGATGTGATCGATCTGGTAAAGAGTGATAGATTGATTGATTACTTTATCGGTTTAATTGTTTGACTGATTGTTGCAGGTGATCAAACGCCTCGATAATCTATCGGAGGTGAGCCCGGTTCTCGAACAAATTGGCGCCTTTCATGCTCAGTATCACAATTTCGGGTTACGTACAAATCTGTGGAACACACTGGCCGAGGCGTTCATTGACTGCACTATGGAATGGGGTTAGTTGCGCTTTACAGTTTGTTCAGATACATACTTGATGAAAGTTTTGCTTGCAATTTCAGGCGACAAAAGCAAACGAACGGAGGACGTGCGCAAAGCGTGGGCGATCGTCGTGTCGTTCATGTCCGAGAAGTTCAAGCAAGGACATCAGGATGCACGACGCTATGGACTCGTGAACAGGGCACAGGCCACACCGTCACCCAGTCCCGTGCCTTGTGCCAGCTTCACCACACCGACCCCGGCTCTGACCGCTGGTGTTCTGGATTCGGGAAGTCTGTGACTTGCTTCGATGGGCTACACACAAAGCGAATACATCGGTGTACTCTCTGCATCCTGTGAAGCTGCATTGCACTTGCTGTTTTCTGTGACTGCAGTCAGTCAATGATGATCATAATTATGAATTGTCTTGAATTGTGATATCGTTTTTGCCTTGTGTCCCACATAATGTATACATACCATATGCCAGCAATACTGGAGTAAAGAACGATAAAAACGCTGTGTACCCAGCTCGAGGAAGTCGGTATTTTGTGAAAGCACCAAGTGAATTCTAAAGCATAAGAAATCCTTAGCCTCTGGTGATCCGAAATATTTGATTTTGTCAGTGTGCGGTTTCGTACTGAACGCGTAAGTATTGATATATGTAACTCATCCAGCACCAACATCAAATGAGCACAACAGAATTCACTCCCCATGTTTATGAGTTGAATATGACTGACGGTATTGGCGCGACGCATTCACACGCGACACCGATTTCAACGGACTGACGTATCGGATATTTACGACCAAAGAAGGTTTTGAGCGACTTGTATGTGGTCATGCTTCTTGTTCGCGTGCGACATTCGGCGTTGCCTGCAATATGGCCTTGTCTGATTTTTCACACTGAGATTCTCTCTTGAGTTTGTTGGCGTTCCTCGAGGTGTATCACACACGGGTTTCGTCAAGCCCAAGAACTAGCAGTACACCATATCAGACTTCAGGTCGAAACAGCAATCCCCACTATGATGCGGAGTACTATGTGCCAGGTACATACAACACCCTGATTTGACCAGCGCAGCCAGTGTATTTCATACACAGATCTCTTTTTTAGTGTATATCTGTCTGTGGAACAGACACGCCGAAACGAGTTTGTCGTGTGTCAAGACGAAAAGAAGAATGAACAATTGTCTTCCCCAAATATTAAAATCAACAGCTCTGTCCAACAGTTCAGAAGACAGAAATCCCGTGCTTCTATCAGCACTCACGCATGAAACTGCCTTTCACGCATGTTCCAACGCCGGGTCTGTCGTCGCATTTGATTTCCTCAACGACCTGCAAATGAGTGGGCTACACATTTGAATATAAGAAAGATGACCGCAGTGCGCTGACAATCTGGTTCAAAAATGTTCCGAAAACCATTTCCTGATTCTGTGCCCAATAACGCCAAAGTGAATGCGCTCTCAGCTGGTCAATCTATGTTTACGAAAGTGAACATTCCAAAAAGCCAGCTCAGTTTCCAGTGCGTACCTGAGGCGCCCCATGGGCATCGTCACCGAGCTGTCGCATTTGTCTGCATTCAGCGCACAACCGATGCAGTTGTCTGCCACTCTTGTCCTCATGCGCCACCGCCATGCCACCATCGCAATCGGGCCCCGCTCGTTGTTGACCATGCGTCCACAGGCACATGTGAAACATCACACACGCCTGAATTGGTTGGTGTGCGACAAGTACCGCCGCAAAAGTTTGGCTCAGCACTTTGGGGGGGGGGTTGTGACAAACGTCTGTTTTGAGATTTTGAAACAAAAAATTTATTCCCCGTGAGCCTCGCTGGTGAGATCATATCGCAGACTGAATACGCCGCGTTGTATGCTATATTTTTGGAACCGTAAACCTCTATACTTCTTCTGAGCATTACGCGCACGTTGCGCATTTCTTGGCCCGATGTAAAGATGGGGTTCTCAGGAACAAAGCGCATCTACTGAGAAGAACTACAGATCTCACCAAAATATGAGTTCCTTTTGCCATGACAGTGGTGCAACTAGTATGTTTGTTGTTGAAAGCAACGTCCTGTTTGGCCAACAAATCAGAAAATACTGATTTCTGGCTCTTCGGCCGCTCTCTGACAAAAGCAAAAAGCAAAAAGTTCACAACACACTTTTTGCTTTTTGCTTTTGTCAGAGAGCAAAAGCAAAAAGTTGACATTTTGCTTTTTGCTCTTTGCTTTTGTCAGAGAGCAAAAAAGCAAAAAGCAAAAAGTTGTGCAGCGCGCACAAGCAGCAAACATTAGCGTGTTCCAGACCTGTGTAATTTTTGATTTTCGGGTTTGTGCAGCCTGGTTTTTGGCGTAAAAAGTCATGATGACTTTTTGCTTTTCTTCAAGTTTTTGCTTTTTGCTTTTGCTCTCTGACGAAAGCAAAAAGCAAAAAGTCAACTTTTTGCTTTTGCTCTCTGACAAAAGCAAAAAGCAAAAAGCGAAAAGTGTGTGGTAAACTTTTTGCTTTTTGCTTTTGTCAGAGAGCGGCCTTCAGGCTAAGCAGCTGATTATTGTAGGCTTACATGCCCGTTTATGGAACTGAAGTGGTGACTTTAGCATAGCATAGGAAGCAAAACGTCAGACCGACAGAAGCAGTAAAATTCATCCTTCGAGAACAGAGCAAAAAACAGCGATTGGTTCCCATCATTTCCATATTATTGTTGTTATTGTTATCGTCAGTTTTCATGACCCTCGCCTCCCCCCGCCCACCATGAAATCGATGCAAGATTTATTTATAACACGAGTGTGTGGGCATTTGTTCGGGCATCTCCGGAATTCCATACGGGTATGTACTGTACATACAATATATGTACGTATAAGCGGCCAAAGTAAGAAGGTACACCAGAAGTGCGGTTAGGGGCAGGGGTTCAGTCAGAACGCACTTCCCCAGTTGAAAGCCAAGGGAAAGTGGAGCACAATTGACAAAACACCACTGGTCACACAGGTGCACCTGCACGTTGTTACATATTATGTACATATCTGCACTGTAACCTCTGGTACTAAACCATAACACACACAAAAATCCCAGGGCTGCAGTCCGTTTTGATTTGGCATTTGGCATTTTGAAGCAAAGAGTTTTTCAAATCAATCTCCAAATCATCAATCAGCTTTCAAATAAGGTGCGCGAGGGGGTATTGTATGCATTGGGGGGGGGGGTCGAGAGGATTTATTCAACATTTTCCACTGCACAAATGATCGAGATCATGCAGTCAGTTTCATTCCAGCCGAACTGGCTTGTGCCAAGGCACTGCCACTGCGTTGCTCGTTCATTCGTATCTCAACAACGGAGTGGGTTTATGAACTCGTTTCCCGAAATTTTTTTTAAATAATGGTGACTAGAATAGCAAAGTCAC
>JASAMV010000036.1:0-45728 GCA_030248065.1 Rhynchonema sp. JSB1_4
TGTACCACAAGGGAGCAGTGTAGTTCCTGGGAGGAGGGACCCCCTTAGGTACACTAACCGCCGCGACCAAGGTACATTAGTACACCAACCGCCTCAATTTTCGCCTAAAATCGGCATTTTTAGGCTTAAAATGGGCATTTTTAGGTCTAAAATTGGTGATTTTAGGTCAATGATGTCAAAAGTCGCCAAAATACCCTTTTTATGGAGAATTTTTTCCAAAAAGGAACAAAAATCGGTCAAACGTTCTGCCTCAAAAAGTAACTTTTTCCTGAATTTGGGTCTTCCCCCCACCCCCGTTCCCCCCCAGGGAGGTACACCAACGGCCACGCCCGACCCGGAACTAACCACACTACAAGGGATCAAACTGCGATTTTCAGCTAGCGGGCAACAGTGGGCAAACGGATACGTTAAGACAACATAAACTTAAGATGACACTCGACGTTTTCGTCTTTGGAAAATAATAAAGCCTGAGTAACTCCATTACTACATGCGAAGCTTCACCGGTTCAAACGTCGCATGTCAACCCAGGTGCCTGTTATCTAATATCGACCGCGTCCCAGCTAGTAAAGTTGATGGGAGGACCACCTCCTCGCCTCCTCCTTTCCCTCTAATGTGATCCCTTATGTTCGTCACAGGTTATGATCTTGATGGATGACGTATTACAGTCTGTTTGAACAATGTCTGATAATAAACGGGATCCAAAAACAGGTTACACAAAAAATAACACAACATCTGACAAGAAGCACACACAATCACAAATACAGATGCAAACAAAAACAATCATCATAAACTTTGCACACTCAAACAAAATTAGAAGGCAGATCAGATTTGGCACAATGATATTTTAAAACAATACGTAGTATGTACCTTAATAGTGGCACAAAAATCGACAAAAAGACATCGTTTTAGACCACAAACACATTGGGTGGAATTCACAAAACAAGGTCAAGCTCAACGTCAAAGTTCAACGTCAGATGCTTCGGCGTCACGCTGGCTCGTGCAGCAGACGCGATTTTCTAAACGAAGGGTCAACTTTGACGCATTATTGTGTAAGACTGGATGCTTATCTAGCCAAAATATTATTATAGGGATGTAACAGAAGCGTTTTGTGAGAGTATTTCTGAGTTTCATGAATTTCTGAAAAGAGGCAAAGAAATGAATGGACGATCACCAATGGGGGTGCAAAAAATTTTGACTGCGGTCAATAATCGTCACATTATTTCAATACCATTAGTCAGAAATTATTATAAGGGATGCGAGAAGCAAATTATTGAAAAAATTAATTTGGAGTCCTGTCTACGCCTAGGTTTATATAAGTTTATAACTCAGAAATAATCTTGTGAAACGCTTGTGCTACGTCCTTAAAATAAGTATCCCGAGAAACGCATCCAGTCATGCACAATAACGTGTCAAAGTTAACCCTTCGTTTACAAAATCGCGTCTGCTGCACGAGCCAGCGTGACGCCGAAACATCTGACGTTGAACTTTGACGTTGAGCTTGACGGTGAGCTTGACTTTGTTTTGTGAACTCCAGCCATTGTTAGACCAATGGCAATTGTCTATTGATAAAAGTACTGTGCGTGCCGCAAGCATTCTACGCTCTGCCCTGCAGTGCGTAGTGTACAGGCCTGGATCAAACGTGTTTATCGGACATAATGGGAGCAACTTGCCGTTGGTCCAACTCAGCTAGATTTATTGAGCTTTTTTTAACGTGTTTAGCTATCCACATTATAAGAAACAGGCTCTGAGGGCACATTTTCGTGCTGTCATAGTTCACCGCCATGTTCTGCTGTGCCCTCCGTTATCGTTGGGTGATGTTCCCCGTCCGTGTGATGTTTCACAAACGTTTCGTCCGCGTCATGCGCAACGTGATGAGCACCTGAATTGTGTGCGTTTTGAGGGAAAAACCAAACATGACAATAAAACCAAGGAAATGTCGCAACCAATCAGAGTGTCGTCTGGATCCTTCAAATAGTCGTCATAGACCTGGTACGGATCGACTTGCCAGTGTTTGTGAAATGAGATCGCTGGCTCTTGCGCCAAATACTCACGCGCATACTCCTCGGGACGAGCCTGCAATATACAAAAGTGGACCATTGAACAAAGTTCTGCTTGATTTTACACGTGGTTCAGATGGGGATGCGCAAAACACACAGCAACATCATCTCCATTAGTAAAAAGAAAGAGTTCGCGAGGAGAAAGAAATCTGAGCCGACAAAGGTGCGATCACAGACTTTGGTCAATGTTCGAAAAGTCTATCTAAACAGCACAAAACTAATCTCCACGAATTGTTCGTGCAGTCACCCAGTTTGTGATTGTCAACACCACAATATGACCACAACGCATACTGTATATCACCTGATGCATAGCATCGTGCTGATGCACGGGTATTTTCAGTTGTCTGGCGCACACTCCGATGATCATGTCATCAGGCGAGTTCTCGCTCGGACACGAGCAGTGCTCAACCATTGACTCAACTGCCGCACGACTGAAGATCATTCTGAATGAATTTGGTTTGGTATTCGAATGCGAATGGCACGAATGAAGGCACAATAATTGGTTTAAAATGGAGTTATTTTTATGTGGGCAAAAAACTGATACAATAAACCCAACAACAAACCCCGAGCCGCCAGTGGGGTAATCGTATCCACTTTGCGCTGTGTCATCAAATCCGTATCTGAAGCACTACATGTGATGAGAAATTAAAAAAAACGAATTGTGAAATTTGAGCTGGTGCAGAACCGACCCATATCTTTCGCCTATGATGGCGGGCGTTGCGCTATTGAAACAATGCAACATTGATATCAGACGTGAGACGCTGGAAACAAAGAAAAATTGGGCGACAAATTGATTTTTTAAAGATAACAGAGAAAGATATAAAATTAACATAAAAACACAACTTACCTGAGCAACGTATCATCGTCAGCGATGACCAGCCATTTCTTGTATTTAAACTCGAGTAAGTCCAGGAAATGCTTCATTATCGCGAATGTCTTGGCGCAATGACCTCAATAAAAACAATTAAAAAAACCTGAAACGGTTCAGAAAACAACAAAAAAATATACCAGTTTCCGTATTATTAACATCGAGCGCGACACTCGGTATGAAAGGATCAGGCTCATCACTGAAGAATTCGATGGTCGCGGCGTACTTGGCCCAGGTTCGTTTGCACACAACAACTGCAGGCGAAGAAACATCATGTTAGTGTTTTGTTCAGCCGTGACAGGACACATACACTCAACATGTGCCGATCTAAATATCAGCCACCGGCCTCACCTCTTGTCTTGTGATATTCGTGATAGGTCTTGACAGCAAAGAACACGTCCTCGTTGGTCACTTTGTTCGTGCATTTGATGTCAGAATTTGCCGCTGTGTTCGCTGGCCGGTACTCGGTGGCGCAGTCGTAGCTGACAAGTTGGAGGTGGAAGTCAACAGGTGTGCAATGTTGTCAAGGTTGGCACGTTATTAGTTTTTGTTCCAGTTAAACTGGAATTACTGTCATAGAAAAGAACCGTCACTTTTAGCATCATACGAAATGACATTATTTACTGGTTGGTAGCTGAAATTAATTTGGTATCCATGGAGGCACAAACTTAGAAAAATCCGAAACACTTCCATGTATGTCGAAAACATACACAAAGTCACTTTTTCCGTATTCGTCTATTGATTTAAACAATAATTCATCTTTTATACATTTTATTAACGTTAACGTTTTTTACCTGAACGGTTCACAGCAACAAAACGCATCAGAATGCTCCAAACGCACATTGGTCGTTTCGAAAATCATTTTGGCCAACTGCAAGTTTCAGTCTTGATTACACTGGCAAACCAAAAAACCGTTTTTTTCTCGGCAAAAAAACGTCTTTCCGGTTTTTTTCCGAGACCCGAATATTTTCTATACATTTTTCCATGCGTACTTCATCGGTATTTTATACTAAAAACGTCGGTAATTTATATTGATTTTGCCAAAAACTGAAATGCAAGAGGATGCGAGAGTAGGTTTTTTGATTCTGGGGAAAAATGGCTCAGTAACCAAAATTGATTGACGAAAAAAGCTAACAAGGCACATGTTTCCGGGGAGTAGCACTCTTCGAGAAACCACTCGTACACGTGAACATAGTCTGGCCTAAAATCCTTACATTTTCACTCCTTAACTTCTGGAAAATTATTGAAAAAAATGTTTTTTTCGAGAAATAAACCGTTTGTTTCACGAAAAATAAAGAACGGCGGTTCTTTGTGCCAGTAAAGCCTCGATCTTAAATATTTCATTAGCAAAGTTGATTCCACACGATAACTGAATGAAACCAACCTCGTATTTAGCATCAATCGTAAAATCAGCCTTTTTACTTTCAGTGGTCAATGAGTTGGCCAGCTTGTGCAGTAAATGCGAGCTCAGCACAAAACCAGCAGCGAAGCTCGGAAATCTCAGTATGCCGTCTGATGGGTGTTTGAGCTGCAACGGATGGCCGACAAAATATTTCATCGTGGAGGTGTAAAAACTATATACTGTATATATTGGGTCGTATCGTCGACAATATCACAGTGTTGTGACAAAAGAAACAGCAACGCAAACGCATGCAACATGACCACACTGACACAAAACTCACCCGTTTCGTTTCATCTCGATGCACTGCATCACTCAGTGACGGTGCAAAATGATGTATGATCGCCGAATGTTCGTCCACCAATGCATGACCCAGAAACACGTCCGAATCGGCCTGGATATAAAAAAAATTTCCTGAATTTATCCTGATTGATAAGGGAGGGGAGACCACCACAAGGAAGCAACAAAATTTCTGAATGCTCACCTGCCGTGTGCCAATCGCATCCAGTAGCAAGTCCAGCCTCACAATCGTGTCCTCTTTGACGACCACAAACCAGAATTTTGCGTCTGAGCCGTGATAGGAGTTGGTTTTTGAAATAATGCTGGAAAACAAGCGCACAAATATTGTCTCCATGTAATTTTCGTCTCTGAAACTAACGCCAGCAAACCAATGAAGAAAAAGGCACATGACGCACCCATTCAGAATAGGCCAGATTGCCCAAGCACCAAGGGCATCTTTGAAATCATCGGGAATCGACAAGACTTGCGGTTTCTGAAAATAATCAGTGAATAACGTCACGGAGTCTGACTGACACATCCAAACGCCCAAATAATCATTGGATTTAAAAAAATTTATTGCACAAAAAAATAACGAACATATCGCAGCTTCCACACGCCCGTCTGTCGTGCCAGTTCTTGTCTGAGCGATTCGGTCTTGCGTTGGTGATGCGCGGCAGCATTCGATAGAATCAAGAACGTAAACCGATCGTCGCGCGCGAAATCGGTCGACTCATCTGCAGTTGGCGTATGGCGATTATTTTTTTCAAATTCTGCTGAACAAACCACTTTTTTGCTTTTGGGCCAACTTACTGGCGGTTGGGGAAACCCAACTACCGAACGAAATAAAACCAAAGTGTTACATTCTGCGCCTTCAGACACATTTGGTTCGAATTCGAAGTAATTTTCTTTCAAAATTCTTCTGCCAGTGGCGTCGTTGGGGGGGGGGGTTGCCCCCTAGTATCCGGTATCTTGATTTTTTCACCCAGGGGTATCCGGTATCCTGACCTTTGTCCAGGGGTATCCTGCTCTAAAATTTTTCCGAAAACCGAAAAAATCGCCCATTATTACCTCCGAAATGGTCAAAATCGCTTGCTGGCGCAAGCACAACCCCCAAAATGACCATTTTTGCGCTTCCAACACCGATTTGGTCAATTTTCCTTTAAAATGGACCTTTTTTGAACAACCCCCTTGGGTATCCGAGATTTTTCATTTTGGGTATCCAGTATCCGAAAACTTTCGATTTTGGGTGTCCGGTATCCTGACGTTTTGATTTCCCAACGACACCACTGAACAAAACTGATGTTTTGGACCACTGCAGTGGCTGGGGGGGTGGGGGATTCCCCACTAAGGGGTATCTATCTCGAGTGAACCCTTAGGGGGATCGGTGACGGACCTGTTGCGAAAGAACCGTCAGGGGGCCTGGTTTTTGGTTTAATTTCCGCAAAAAAACGGTTCTTTTTCGTCCGCAACAAAATTTTACCCACAGACGGATTCCAAAAAGGAACAAAAGCCAAAGCCAAACACACCATTAGGTTGAGTTGCCTGATCGCACACAGCTGGCGTCGCGATCGCGAACAGTGAAGTGGCCAACAGAATGACGTTAATGTGCATCAAATGCATCTGAAAATACCAACTCGCACAGTACCATGTCCTTTTTAATGGAAGTCAAACAAACGACACCACGCAAGTGCTATTGCCGCTACTTTGGCGGGGCGGGTAGGGTACATAAGGCGAAAAATTTGGGGCGGGTTCTTCTTAGGCTCGGGGCTCGGGCCAAGCCGAGCCGAGGTTACACGGCCCGATCCTAAATCTGTGCTTACCGTGTAAAATGTAAAATACAAGGGGGCTGTATTTTTCTTTCACTGACCCCTTTTAGGGGAGGGCTGCATTTTTGGGGGCTCTATGTTTTGGCGGCTCTATTATTTCGCTGCCCAAAATCTCAAAAAATGTTTCAAAAAATGCCCCTAAAAGGGTGTTACTGGTCATTATTGAGTGTTTTTAGGTGCAAATCTTCCATAAAAGGCTTTACGTCATCATACCATAAAAACCTAAATACAGCCCCCCGGCCCGGATTAGCGCCCTCCAAAATGGGGTCACTGAATTAACAGAGAGATTAAGAGAGAGAATTAACAGAGAATTCTATTTACCGTCGTAAACACCTAAATACAAGGGGGGCTCTATTAATTCACTGACCCCATTTTCAAAAAATTATTTTCGTTTCTCAGCGAGAGCGTTCCAAATCCGGTGTTGTGTTATGTTCGATCGATATTCTGAGGGGGGCTCTATTCCGGGGGGCTCTATTTAGGTTTTTACGGTAGGTTTTTACGGTATACTCAACCACAAACGTTGTACATAAGGTGTCTTATACAATAACTTGACTTTTACGACCCCAAAGCGGGGAATTCCAAATTGGGGGGGGGGCTGTATTTTTTGGGGGGCTCTATTTTTTCACTGACCCCTTTTAGGGGGCTGTATTTTTGGGGGCTCTATTTTAGGGAATACGGTGCTGGCCATTGGCCAAGCCAGATTCAAAAAATGCGCCGGTTGCACGACAAGTTTCAGCTGGGAGCTGGTTGGCCTCAATTTGCCTAAGTTCAATTTGTTGCGTGCTTACGCGAACACCAACGTTGTTCAGGGGTTCAGGGGTCCCCCGTTGTTCAACACACAAATGTTTTGGGCGTCAAAAGGAAATTTACGTACCGAAGTGGAGCAGAGATCGGAAACGGGCCGGGCCGCGATTTTGGAGTTGGTCGACCGGGCCGGGCCGGGCCGGGCCGGAGATTTGGGGGGACCGGGCCGGGCCGAGCAGCCCGGCCCGGTCCGGCCCGGTATGCCTAAATTTGAACGAAATTACCATTTTTTGAACCAAATTTTTCAAAATTTTTGCGCTTCGCGCAATAACATTTCCTAGTTCTTGATCTTTTCAGTCATCGTTTTGAAGAAAGAAGCAGTAGCTACCCATACCCAGGCCTTTGCTTTGCAGCAATCAACCTACTCCTACTGTACCACCAAAAAAGCCTGCCTGCAATCAACCTATGTACCAGAGATCGGAAACGGGCTGGCCCGGCCCGGCCCGGCCCGGTACCCGGGCCGGGCCGGGCCGCGATTTTGGAGTTGGTCGACCGGGCCGGGCCGGGCCGGGCCGGAGATTTGGAGGGACCGGGCCGGGCCGGGCCGAGCAGCCCGGCCCGGTCCGGCCCGGTATGCCTAAATTTGAACGAAATTACCATTTTTTGAACCAAAATTTTCAAAATTTTTGCGCTTCGCGCAATAACATTTCCTAGTTCTTGATCTTTTCAGTCATCGTTTTGAAGAAAGAAGCAGTAGCTACCCATACCCAGGCCTTTGCTTTGCAGCAATCAACCTACTCCTACTGTACCTATGGGTGGGCACAATACCCAATACCAATACCACCCAATACCAATACCAGTGTTTGGTATTGGTATTGGGTCTAATTCTGGTATTGGGTATTGGTATTGAAGCTGGCCTGGTATTGGTATTGGGTATTGGTATTGGGTTTGCCCAGGTATTGGGTCAAAACCAATACCCAATACTAACCCAGAAAAACCCAATACCAAACCAATACCAAACCCAATACCTGACTCAAAACCCAATACCAAACCAATACCAAACCCAATACCAACCCAATACCAGACCAAAAACCCAATACCAAACCAATACTAAGACCAATACCCAATACCCAATACCAATACCAACCCAATACCCAATACTCAATACCAATACCAACCCAATACCAAACCCAATACCAGGCACTTCAGTAGTATTGATTTGGTATTGGGTATTGGTATTGGTATTGGGTCTCGCCCGGTATTGGTATTGGGTATTGGTATTGGGTCCCCAATTCGGTATTGGTATTGGGTATTGGGTATTGGTACAGGGCCGGTATTGGTATTGGGTGTCAAAAGTGGTATTGTGCCCAGGCCTAACTGTACCACCAAAAAAGCCTGCCTGCAATCAACCTACCGTAAAAACCTAAATAGAAGGGGGGGGCTCTATTAACTCACTGACCCCATTTTGGGGGGCTCTATTACGGGAGGGCTCTATTCCGGGGGGGGCCTCTATTAATTCACTGACCCGAACCTGAAAAATTGTTCCCAGAAATACCCCCCAAAAACCCCTAAAAAGAGGTTTGAAAGGATGTTTTTTCGCTTGTAATCGCATTTATTCGTGTCTATTCGTCAATAGGAGGCGTATTATGTGCTCTGAACGAACAACAAACGTGCATAAATGTACCTGTACACCACTATCAAGCCTTAATACACTACAGTATAGGGGATGTTACTTAGGGGGGGCTCTATTCCGGGGGGGCCTCTATTAATTCACTGACCCCTTTGTGGGGGGGCTGTATTACGGGGGGGGGCTCTATTACGGGGGGGGGGCTGTATTTAGGTTTTTACGGTACCTACTGTAGTACCGACCGGCCGAGCTGGGGGGGAGTCGTCCGGGAACAAAATTTTATGTCTACATATTGATGAGAATGTACTCTTAAGCGCTAATTTCGCGCTTCACGCGCGATTTTTCGCCTATATGGAGTGAAAAATACCGATTTTAAACCATTTTGAGCCAAAAATTATACCATCCCTACTACACTACTAAACTGCACCAACCGGGGCGGCGACTTACGTACTGCATCAGGATGGCGCGTCAATCTACCTACCTACCTTTCCCCCCAGCTGTACCAACCAGTGAAAACAAGTATTCTGCAGAAAATTTTCGAATTTTTTTCAGCTTTTTGGACTTTTTTAGTTTTCAGCCCTTGAAAATTGGCTGACCGGGCCGGGCCGGGCCGGGCCGACCTCAAGCCAAAACGGGCCGGGCCGGGCCGACCTGCAGCCCTCCACCGGGCCGGGCCGGGCCGGGCCGGACTTTTCGCCGACCGGGCCGGGCCGGGCCGACTTTACCCGGCCCGTTTCCGATCTCTGCTATGTACCTACTGTAGTACCGACCGGCCGCGGCCGAGCTGGGGGGAGTCGTCCGGGAACAAAATTTTATGTCTACATATTGATGAGAATGTACTCTTAAGCGCTAATTTCGCGCGTCACGCGCGATTTTTCGCCTACATGGAGTGAAAAATACCGATTTTAAACCATTTTGAGCCAAAAATTATACCATAACCATACCTACTACACTACTGTACCAACCAGGGTAGTACTTGGGGGCTGTGCTGTGGCTAGTTTTGCGGGGCGGGTTGGGTACATTGGTGGAAAAAATCGGGGCGGGTAGGGGGGTAGTGTACCTGGGATTTTGGGGGGGGGGAATCCGGTTTGGGGGGGGGGGGGAAGATTTTTCGGGGCGGGTAGGGTACAACACAAGTTTTTTCGGGTGCCTGTTTTTATGTACTGAAAAAAGTGCATATATCGCGCGCAGCGCGAGATTTTTTGCACTTTTCAGGGTTTTCGGTCGAAATTTGGGCATTTTTGACCGAAAAATGGGGCATTTTGGGGGTAAAAATCGGGGCGGGTAGGGTACCAGGGCGGGGCGGGTAGGGGGGTAGGGTACAAGAGCGGGGCGGGTAGGGGGGTAGCGTACCAGGCCGTGTCGGGTAGGGTACCATTGGGGGGAGGGGGACCCCCCCACCCCCCCCCAGCCACAGCACTGCTTGGGGGGAAGGGGGTGGGGGGGTCCTCAAAATGGCTCAAAATCGGTATTTTTTGTCCCAAATAGGCAAAAAATCGCGCGCTACGCGCGGATTTAGTACATCTAAGTACATTTTCATTATTATTTACACATTATTACCTACTTAGTACACTATACTATACCTTGATTTTTGGCGACCCCCCCCCCCCACCATCTATCTATCGTCAACAAGTTTGGGTCGACCCAGTGTAGTTCCTGGGGGGGGGGAGGGGGGCCCCCCCCCTAAGGTACACTAACCGCCGCGACCAAGGTACACTAGTACACTAACCGCCGCGCCAGGTACACTAACCGCTTCAATTTTTGCCCAAAATAGGCATTGTTAGGCCTAAAATGGGCATTTTTAGGCCTAAAGTGGGTGATTTTTAGGTCGATGTTGTCAAAAGTCGCCAAAATACCCTTATTATGGAGATTTTTTTCCAAAAAGGGCCAAAAATCGGTCAAATTTTCTACCTCAAAAAGTGACTTTTTCCTGAATTTGGGTCTTCCCCCCCCCCTTCCCCCCCCCCAGGGAGGTACACTAACCGCCGCACGGAAAAAAGGGGTAGGTACACTAACCGCCGCGCCGGACCAGGAACTACACTGGGCAGTGTAGTGGCAGGCCCATGTGTGGGAGGTAAGTATGATGCGGGGTTGGGACCGGAAGCGTGAGAGGTATGATTTTGATCACCCAAAAACGCGAAAAAACACCGTTTTTGTGATACAATTTTGGCCAAAACATGAGGTAAAAATAGTACTTTTTCCAAATTTTCGCCGAAAATCGCCTAAAAATAGGTATTATGGGTGGGTTTGCGCGCGGAGCGCGCGATTTTTGGGAAAATAAGGTCGAAAAACACCGATTTTTGCCTTAAAAAGGTATAAAATTGCTTGTGAGAGGTATGATTTGGAGTTGTGAGAGGTAAGTACTCAACCCCCCCCCCCCAACCCCCCCCCCTCGGGTTTTGTGGTAGGTAAGTACTGAGAGGGGGGGTAACCCCCCCCCCCAACCCCCCCCCCCAGCCACTACTATGACACTGGGTCAACCCCCCCCCAGATTTCGGACTTGGGTCATCTATCTATCGTCAACACATTTCGGGTCCCAATCTATCTATCGTCAACACCCTGACCAAGTACTACACTGCAGAGGTCGCAATCGGGCCGGCCCGACCTCGGGCCGGGCCGGGCCGAGCCGGGCCGGGCCGCGATTTTGGGCTTTTGGCTCGGGCCGGGCCGGAGATTTGGGGGTTCGGGCCGGGCCGGGCCGGAGATTTGGGGGTACGGGTCGGGCCGGGCCGGGCCGGAGATTTGGGGGCTCGGGCCGGGCCGGGCCGGCCAAACCCGGCCCGATTGCGACCTCTGCTACACTGGTACCAACTAGGCCTGGGCACAATACCACTTTTGACACCCAATACCAATACCCAATACCAATACCGGCCCTGTACCAATACCCAATACCCAATACCAATACCAAATTGGTGACCCAATACCAATACCCAATACCAATACCGGGTGAGACCCAATACCAATACCAATACCCAATACCAGATCAATACTACTGAAGTGCCTGGTATTGGGTTTGGTATTGGGTTGGTATTGGTATTGAGTATTGGGTATTGGGTTGGTATTGGTATTGGGTATTGGGTATTGGTCTTAGTATTGGTTTGGTATTGGGTTTTTGGCCTGGTATTGGGTTGGTATTGGGTTTGGTATTGGTTTGGTATTGGGTTTTGAGTCAGGTATTGGGTTTGGTATTGGTTTGGTATTGGTTTTTCTTGATTAGTATTGGGTATTGGTTTTGACCCAATACCTGGGCAAACCCAATACCAATACCCAATACCAATACCAGGCCAGCTTCAATACCAATACCCAATACCCAATACCAGAATCAGACCCAATACCAATACCAAACACTGGTATTGGTATTGGTATTGGGTGGTATTGGTATTGGGTATTGGGTATTGTGCCCACCCATAGTACCAACCGGGGCGGCGACTTACGTACTGCATCAGGATGGCGCGTCAATCTACCTACCTACCTACCTACCCTTCCCCCCAGCTGTACCAACCAGTGAAAACAAGTATTCTGCAGAAAATTTTCGAATTTTTTTCAGCTTTTTGGGCTTTTTTAGTTTTCAGCCCTTGAAAATTGGCTGACCGGGCCGGGCCGACCTCAAGCCAAAACGGGCCGGGCCGACCTGCAGCCCTCCACCGGGCCGGGCCGGGCCGGGCCGGACTTTTCGCCGACCGGGCCGGGCCGGGCCGACTTTACCCGGCCCGTTTCCGATCTCTGAAGTGGAGAGCGTGATTTTACCAAGTACGTGCGTTTCTCTTTCTTTCATTTTCGAAATACGCGGAACCGGAACATTATTGGATCTGTACAAGTCAACTTCAAAAACGGGTAGCTTGACACTTGTTGACATGTCAACAACTGTCCTATACGCAGCGGTGAAATGCATAGTTGTTGACACACGCAAAGACATAAATAACACATGTGTCAACAACTATGCTCTACCACGCTGCGTATAGGACAGTTGTTGACATAAAGACAAAAAAGACAAAAATAGTTGGGTGTCAACAACTATGCATTACCACGCTGTGTATAGGACAGTTGTTGACATAAAGACAAAAATAAAGTTTAAACTTTAATGTTCTTTTGTTACATACTAAATTTAGTGCACCACCAAATAAAACCGATACTAGGGCAGAACGAACAAACCATGCGGCTAGAGTCTGAAGATTATAATAAAAAAAGAAACATTATGTTTTCATTATGGCAAAACAAACAAAAAAGGTATGCGGCGAGAATTTGAACATACAGTAGATACATGGAATGAAAAAAGACACATGAAACACGAATTTACCAACAACAACAATGAACTGACAATAACTAGGCCAACAAGAACATGAATTGAGTCTACCATTTTTCGATGCATCTTTCATTGACAAACGTCCTTCAAGAACGGCATCAACGTTTTGACGGTACAGATCCGATTTATATATTGCTGAAGATTACTCTTTCAGTTTCTTGCGCCCCATTTTGGAAACTATGCAAAGTAAGGTTGCTGTTGGACTGACATTTAACGAGAATTTGCGCAAATTATATCATGCGTGCGCCTGATCTTCGGCAGCAACTAACTGAAATCCCCACAGCGGTTTGGAGTTAAACACCTGGTATTTTCTCTGATCTGTTCCTTTCAGGCACAGGAAGACTTGCACATCAGACGGCGACAGTTCAAAATTTATTTTGCAAGGAAAATATTTTACGATGTTTGTCAGGTGCGCGTGTGATCGCATTTGCGTTCTTCACATGTTGTTCACCTAGCCGAACTGTTTCTGCTCCAATCAATGCACAGTTGTTGACACCCAACTATTTTTATCTTTATGTCAACAACTGTCCTATACGCAGCGTGGTAATGCATAGTTGTTGACATTCAATTATTTTTGTCTTTTTTGTCTTTATGTCAACAACTGTCCTATACGCAGCGTGGTAGTGCATAGCTGTTGACACGAAAGACATTAAAGACAAAAAAGACATTAAAGACGAAAAAGACATTTATTATTTTTGTCTTTGTCAACAAGTGTCCACATGCCCAAAAACGTCGTCTCATGAGCTCGTTGTTGGACTATAGGCCGGTTTCACAATGCATGCTGTTGTAGCAGCGGATATAGAAGTCATTTCCTCATAATTGAGGGTCGAGCTTTTTCGGGTGTAGCAGCGGATATAGAAGTCATTTCCTCATACCGTAAAAACCTAAATACAGCCCCCACCCGGAATAGAGTACCCCCCGTAATACAGCCCCCCAAAAAGGGGTCAGTGAATTAATAGAGTCCCCCCCGGAATAGAGGCCCCCCTAGGTAACATCCCCTACACAGTAGTGTATTAAGGCAGGGTTGGGCAAAAAAAAATTTTTTTTTTAATTTTTTTTAAAAAGGGTTTTTGAAAAATTTTTTTTACAAAAAAATTTTTTTTTTAAAATTTTCGGGGGAACAAAATGTTCTAAAACGTCCAAAAATGGCCTTTTTGGGGGTTGTTTTTTCTCATTTTTTCTCAAGGGTCGAAAAATTTTCTTCACAAAATCACCTTTGGGGCATGTATTTGGTACCTAAGATACCCCAAATGATGTTAGTACACCTTCCCTTGGTACATGGGACACAGTATGCATGTGCCTACATGGTACTTCGATGTCATACCCCATCAGGTCGGTCATATACGACTGATTCAGCTGCCCGACAAGTATTTCTGCAGCTTATATTCTCAATTCTGTGTGGTTTATGAGTGAATCTTGCTTATTCGGCCACAAACTGTTGTGTCTGATACCACAGAGCAGCAATCATCGGTCCATATCAAGCACAGACTGTTGGATCGTACCGAAATGACGTAAACACCCTTGATAAGTGATGCAAACCAAGTCACAAAAGTGACTTGTCAATTAAAGTTGCATTTTTTCGCGATTTTGCGCGTTTTTTAGGCAAATTTGGTAAAATTTCCCCGAATCTCAGACTTTTTAAAAAAAAATTTTTTTTAAAAAAAAAATTTTTTTTTAAAAAAAACTTGTTTAAAAAAAATTTTTTTTTCCAACCCTGTATTAAGGCTTGATAGTGGTGCACAGGTACACTTATGCACGTTTGTTGTTCGTTCGGAGCACGTAATACACCTCTTATTGACGAATAGACACGAATAAATGCGGTTGCAAGCGAAAAAACATCCTTTCAAATCCCTTTTTAGGGGTTTTGGGGTGTATTTTTGGGAACATATTTTCAGGTTCGGGTCAGTGATTTAATAGAGGTTCGCCCGGAATAGAGCTCCCCCCAATGGGGTCAGTGAATTAATAGAGCCCCTTTCTATTTAGGTTTTACGGTAATTCTGGCACCGTTGTGATCAGGGCATTCAGCTTGACATGCTGGTAAACTTTAATTTCTATACGAACACTTTGAAACATCAGCAGGCCACATTTTCCGCTAAGACGCAGAAAGTGATGCGGGTTGGCGGTAAATTAGATCCAATGATAGCTAGAGACGACAGTTCGAACTCATACTTTTCAGAAGAATTCAGGCAAATGAGGCGCATTCCAAAATTATGCGTGAGTATCTTACCTGAAGGTTTCCAAATGCCAAAAACGCTGACCCGCAACCCGCATGCATTGTGAAACCGGCCAATACTGCAGACCACAATCCACTGTACCTTGATTTTTGGGCACCCCCTACCATCTATCTATCGTCAACAAGTTTGGGTCGACCCCCCAGATTTTGGACTTGGGTCATCTTTATCTATCGTCAACACATTTCGGGTCCAAATCTATAATATCTATCGTCAACACCCTTGCCAAGTAGTACACTGAGACCGAGCGCACCTGGTATTTCGGTGGAGGCGGAATTCATTTTGGGGGAAAGAGGGAAGATTTTTTGAGTTATGGGGGTGGCCGCGAGCTTCCGCAGCCCCCAGAGGAAACATGAAAATGACCAAACTCAAAGGCCATTCCATTGCATTCAGTGTTCGAAGAGCTTCAGCTCAAAGGGTGAACTGCATTCGCACACACTCATTCACTCCGATCAACGACTATTCAAATATACGCAGTGTAGTGCTGCATTCAAACAACCAAGGGGACTTTGACGGACATCGCATAAGTGTTCACTCTGATGCCAAACCGCGCATGCAAATGCACCGAATGCGACTACGAATCTGCACAAGTTGCCAAAATCTCACTCAAAGTCTCGAAAACGAAACGAAACAAAGCAAGGAGAATATTCTGTTGAATTCTGCCATGTATTTTTCTTAGACATTCTAAATTTCCCACACCGCGACACATTGGCGCTTTGTTTTCTGTGAAAGATGTCCGTAAGTTTGTTGCTTACGTCAAAAAACAGTAGCATAGGGACAAGGGTCGCTGCCAAAAACCAGGAACATGTTGGGCTGCACAATTTGCAGTGACTGATAGTTTTTGAGCCAGAAAACCTGGGACGAAATATCGATAATCTGTGAAAATCATGAATTTGCCAAAATGACAAATTCCAGTTACCGAATTTTCAATGTTAAAAAGTGATGCTCAACTGCATAACTTCAACCTTTTTGTGTCTCCTTTGATGTCTGTGGGAGAGCGTGTGTAAAATGACACGCCGCATTTAACCCGCATTGTGTTGGTTGAAGAAGCGAACAGCTTCAGACGCTTCAAGGAAGCTCGAATAATTCTTGGTCACCGAAAACGTCACCATTCTACCTCACAAGAATGGAGCATTTTTCTTGACAATCGCAGGGGAACCAAACGGACTAGTCACTTGGATGGCTCAACTTTGGCATCAGCTGTTTTTCTTGGGACACATTTCGCAGCCATAAGCTGTTTGCTTCTGGATTTCCTGGCGTGAGAACCATGGGTGTTATTGAAGTCTGTACTGCAAGAACAATCGTCCAAAAAAGAACCTAAACACCGTTGAAGATAACTTAATGGCGCATCAACGAAGGTCGTGACAATGGTTAGTGCCAAAGCTGTGAGCTTCAGCTCTTCTTTGGCTGTTACGGCTTATGTGGCTTGCCAAATTTGGTATTGTGATCTTCACGTTGTCACAGAAGGCTCAACAGAAGCCAGTACCCAGCAGCTTGTTCGTCGAAAGCCGTTATTCAAGAAGTTTGCAACTGCTTGCAGACACAAAAGACGCGCTTTAGTAGTGTGCTCGTTAAGACTTCATGAATTGACTTCGTTCACACTTTTTTCACAAGAAAATCTGCCAATCTCGAGGCTTAGAATGTGTGGGTATCGTTTGAAAGGTTTGCTGCACAGCTGACGCGCGCGCGTTCAAGAGAGGAACCACAGGATTATTAGACGTTGCTTGGCAATGTGAAGACGAGGACAGGACAAATGTGTCACTTCTTAGCCACACCTCTGCTGTGTCACCACTCTTTCCTTGTTGAAATGTCTTTTCAGGTTCTGTTCAACATGACATTTTTCCAACAGCTTCGCTCTGATAAGCCAGCAGCTGACTAATCCGACACCGTTCCGCTTTTTTCTAAGCCAACACATCATTAGTAGGTCAACGCAACTAATATAACGTGCTCGTATGACGTTCTCATAAATCTTCTGTTTCAGTTTCTGTTGATCCCAGCTGAACTCTTACTGGTCCCCCCAAACCCCCACGTGACCAGATGACGCCTTTTGTTAATCCAGCAGTTCTTTGAAAGCTGGATGGCGTTTTTGGCTCGACCTTTGATCTCGATGGTGTGAAAGACTTCGTACATTGTTTATCTGGTGCTAAACAGTGGGACATTATTTTAATCCCACAAAACGCATCACTTCGCTTCATTTGTTGTCTACTAACTTTGTCATCGATACGGGTTACACCGTTTGTCAATTGGTTAAAACCTGTCATTCCGCAATAAGTCTTAGTCTTATTGTCCGAAACTCATTTCACAGCCACTCAATCTTTGTTTGTGCATAGATCTCCTCCAATGAATACCACGCATTTCTAACTGTTGCGAAAATTCTTACTGTACACGTTTTAGAACCTTGAAAGTTTTCGCGCCTGGTGATCAGGTTTTATCACGTTTTTTGCAAGTCCGTTAGCAAAGACTAGGCGCTCATACGGCACTTCAAGAAACCTGTTTCATATATTCGCTCCGCTGTTTTCCCTTCAATATTGACTTCGAAAAAGCTGTTTTTGTTGAGCCTCTCAGGTGCGGTTTTTACGTGAGATTTTCGCACTCTTGTTTTCGGTATGAAGCAAGCAAGCGCGTGCAAAGTTTATTCAAAACAGCTGTACACGTGAAGCAAAACAGATTTTTGATCGAGATTCGTGAGAGATTTTCTCTTGCGGATAACACCTTTGCTTCATCGAATTTTAAAAATGTTCTACTGAATATGCTCCCTGTTCAACTGACGTAATCGATAGCAAGATCAAAACGATTCAATATTCAATACATATCTTTCCAAAATTGTCATGAATGCCCAAACGATCATTTACCGCCGCAAAACCAGAAGACATGGTAAGGAAAACGTGACTTGCTCATTTCCTGTGCATGTCACTGAAATTCGATTCAAAAATGCTTTGTTCGAAATCCCATGAACTAAACCAGCAGCTTTACTATGCGTTAAACCATAGCTCAGTTCGTAGAGCGTCGGTACCGTTGGATGGTCGGGCGGTTCGAGACTGAGGTGTCCCGGTTCACATCACATACAGTACCAGCTGCAATTTTTGGCTGATTGAGGCCTGTTGCAGAGCCTGCAGGGTGACGAGCCTGCGCAGGCTCCACACAAAACATGCAATGTCAGCGGTGCATCCGCCGAGCCTGCGACCTAATGCACTGTGCATGAGGCCTGCAGACCTCAAACAGCCAAAATTGCAGCTGGTACTGTACACTGTACAAATTTTTCGCTGTCACAGTATTTTATCCTTCTGCTAACGCAACAAAAACAGCGGCTGTATATTTGCCTCTGTGATTCGAAGCGTCTCACTTCTATGGCTGATGTTTCAACGCACTACGTGCTGTATATTACGTATATGTTGGTTGCAGCCTCGACGCCTCGCAATCATCTGCGGCCGACTTCATTGTCAACCACTGACGAGACCCCGCAACATTACTGGCTGGTATTTGAGGAAGACCGGGTCTACCGCTTCCCGTATCCGCTACACGCACAACCACAAAACAAACGTCTTTCGCGGGTCGTACTGAAGGAAAGGAGACACAGCCCTCAAGCTCATCTTCAAGTCCACCAGTCACCAACCAGACAGCAGTCGACACCCACTGCGGTCCAGAATCAGCATCATCGATTAACAAATCATAATCTTGATCTTTCTTCTGATCATATTGCCGACAATCATTCTCAGCCACCAGCAAGCTTCAGTTCTGAGCCCGCTCCAGATTCAAAAGCACCAGTTCCTAATCCAGACCGTAACGCAAAACAATCAGCAGCCACACAGCGGCCGTATCGAAGTCACAGCTCAGATTCATCGAAATATTTACGCATATTCGGACCGACACCTTATAAAACTTGGATTGTCCGACCGAGGAAACTGAAAATGACCGAAGTTGAGGGAGATAAGCCCACTGAACAGGTTAGTAATGTCCAGCTTATGTTTTTTTAATTTTTTTTGCAATTCGTCCATCAATGGAAGCGCCACTTTTTAGCCAGCATTGTCATGAACTACACTGTACAAAGACCTTTATGCGTGCAAAACTATTATTTTCTAAAATCTACACAGTTGAAACCGAAATTTTGTAGAACGAACTGGGAACTGACACCGGTGAACAAGCTGCGCCGCCAGCGGTAAGTGTCTCCAATCAGGACGTTATTCGCTCAGTAAAATCGGTTTTTAGAAACCCGCAAAATCTAGGACCTCGCAACAGACGAAGCTGGTGAAGATTGTGTGCAAGCACTGCAGCCTAGAGAGGCTGAGCCTGAGACCCAACTGCCCGCTTACGATGTCGATGAACATGTACCGATTCCTATACACGGACTGGAACCTGAACCAGAGCTGGAACCAGAACCAGAACCTGCTGCACCGGTAGAACCCGAACCAGGACCGGAGCCTGTTGCACCTGTGGAACTGGAACCCGAACCACAGCCCGTTGCACCTATGGAACCCGAACCAGAACAGATTCCTGAACCACCTACCATCGAAGAGGTTCAGGTACTCAACTGGAATGACGCATGCAAGAATGGGCACAGATGCACGCGCGCACTTTTCGTTCACCAGCTATGGATCCCTCACCTGTCGCTTTTTAGGTTCAGAAATGAGCATAACAGTTGCCCTTCGTCGCCTCTAAAAATTACTTGACGTCCCGTCCCGTTGTTATGTCACGTCCTGCACTCAAACTATGTTAAGTTCACCATCTGTTGGTATAATTTTAAGATAAAATAGGCGGCGCGGAATACTTTTCAGGCGCCGGTCGCGGCCGCTGCGCCCCAACAAAACGGTGTGGTTGAGCAACCAAGGGTGGTGGACACGGCGCCACCTGCACAAGCAGCACCACCGGCTAGAGCACCGACACCTGGCAAGGGTGTGCCATGGAAGGTCAATGGTAAGTTGCGTACCATATGAGATGAATGTGCGTGGTGTTCAATTTTTGCGCAAGTTTGCAACAGATGAAATTAGAAAACGAGAACATTCATGTTTCGTGTGGTCGGATTCCCTTGTTAATCATGCCGCCATTCAGTGAAGTCTGGCTGTTTGGATTCCTTGCTTCTGAGACGTGGAGGTGTACCAGGTCATCGTCAGTGCGTGAGTGCATCAAATAGACATTAAGCGCCACATTTTGGCCCACCATGGTGGGTGAAGCCACGCAAATCGCTATTCACAAAGTGAATGACGAATGCTTATATTTTAATGGCATATGTATGTTACTAATTCCCTGTCATAACAAAATGCGCCATCCACTTTGTGAACAGAGATGCGTCAACCCCATTACAATTAGTCAAACCTTCAGCGAACGCCGTGTTCAAGCCTGATTTTGTCATCGAGATCACCGATCCCCCGATCGTGTTTCAACCGGTGATCGCCCCCAAGCTCGACCCAAACTACAACCGACAACACGTGAGCAAATTTGACCAGCTCTATGCCGAAGCCAGGAATAAATGTTGGTGGGCGTGTTAATAACTGTGAAGATTTGATCGATGATATTTTAGTCGCTCTTCGGGCTCGAGGACATCAGTCGTAAGATGAAACTGCGAGAATGGCAGGAGGGTAAGGCACCACATGTCCTGACCATCACACCACTGCTGTGTGTGTGTGTGTGTGATTTCCCTCACTGTTTCCACTGTGTGACGCCACACGCCAGAGTGATTTTGGTGTGATGTCCCCGATAGCGACTTGAATCAGACTTAAATCATTTTCACAATTGTTCCTCATTCAGCCAAACAACAGCAGAACGCTGAAAATGAGCAGCCAACTGAGAATGGTCTACCCAGGTGAGCTCAACAGCGTTATCACAATGCGAGACAGGGTGGCCCAGTCTGTTTCAATTGCAGCGATGACGGGAGTCAACCACCCAGCGCACCACCATCACGCGTGATCATCTTGACCCCAGAGAAAATTGCCGAGATCAAATTGAAACGTAAAAGGGAACAGGGCACGTGCTTCTTGCCGCTGAGTGTTGGCTGACTGCTGCTTCAAAAGTGAAAAACATTGATTTTTTTGTTTGTTTGATGCAATTGGGTTTGTCGTGCAAGCAGTTTTGTGCGGGAACACGCTTGAAAATAAGGTGCTGCTATGGGTAACATGTTCAAAAACGAGGAAAGTCTTGTGATCCGTGTGTTACACTATTATTGCCATCTTGACTGACACACCTCCCAGATTTTGTATATTTCCCGTGCCATTTAGACCATGCCAAGGTTAGTGTAGTTGCTAAAAATATTTGAATGGCTGAGGGTGAGGAGTGCCATACCGATTACTTGCAATGAGGACAGCTTTGAATGAATTACCTCCCCGAGGTCCGTTGACCAGTGTAAGCTTGTGTTTGCAAGTAATGGATTAGAAAACACAGTAATCATGTTTGTGTGCAACGAAATCAGACCGTTATTCACATTTTTCCAACATGCTACGGCCCTTACGTGTGCATTCGAAATCAATAAGTGAAACATAATCAAATAAAAGTTGAAAACGTCCTCCCGAAATAATCAATGAGCCTAAACGTTTGACTCGGATGTGTGGTATACCGCCAAATTCGTCGCACAATGACTATAAGAATTGGTCAATTTTTTTTCCTGATTCGAAGAGGGAAAGCGACGGTCCAGTGACGTGCGTGCGGACGCACACAAAACAGAGAAAGAGAAGCCCGGCAACGGCCGGAAAAGGAGACTCAAAATGAAGCCTCCACTGTTCTGACTCGGATGTGTGGTATACCGCCTTATACCTGACAGAAACAACAGAAAGGCAAGGCCAAAGCATAAAACAAAACAATGCAATGCATATTTTATTGTTGGTGTTATTCATTCAGAGCCTGATAACCGAGCAGTTCAAAGCTGGATCATCGCGTAATGAATGCGAACAACGCAGAAAGTGACTAAATTCACACAACCGGACAAGATTTTTTTGAAAATTTCACAGGAAACTCTTTAACTTGCAATGCGTGTCAACAAAACAGTTTGTAAACACCCCGAATTACATACTGTAAACTACCGCAGTTATCAAAAAGTGGAGGAATAAAGTTTTATATGATAACGTATAAATGCCAAAATTAGACCATTACTCGCTTGGAATTAACACTCGCAATTATAAAAAGAAAGAGACACCTGATTAACAACTCGTTTGCTTGATATACTGCATTGGGTGAGTCAGCAGAATAATTAGAATGAAACAAAACAGAGCTAAACGCAAACAAATTCAACAATAAAATACCTGGCGGTGTAAACAAACACAATGCTCAAGAGAAGACATTGCGCACAAGAACAACACAATCGGTTAACAGAGAAGTTTGGGAATGAACGGAACGGTGCTCAGTCATTGAAATGAAACTGTTGGATTACTGCTACACACTCCTTTTACACAATGGCCTGCTGGTTGGTTGATGGGTGCCTGTTTTTGATTTTTGCCATCAGCAATTTCCTGTCACAAAGACAACTACTCTCACGCAAATCGCAGCTCACACCAAGCTTCAAGCAAAAAGTGTGTCATTTGTTGGTCTGGGTGCTGCGACGCCTCGTGACCGTAGCTCCAACAGTGTTTCGATTAATAACGGATTCTGCCCCCAGATCTTGTCCTAGGTCTGCCTTTGTCGTTGGGCGCACAGACACTGAACTAGTGCAAAATGCGCCTGTAAATGGGTGCACGAGCCGCAGCTGATCAATGTGGGATACGGGCATCGTGGAATAAACACCGTAAATTTCACTAATAGTGAGCACCCATCAATCAACCCACCATCAAATGCCACCAATCAAAAATCATTCATCGGCATTGCTAGGTGCGGCCGCATCGACCACAGGCACATTGTCCAGGTCAGTGTCCATCGCTGATGTTTCACTATTTCCGTTGACCACTTCGCCTTTCGGAAACTCTTTCGTTCTGCCCTTCTCCAGTTCGGCTTGCTTGGCTTCTTCAGCCTCGCGAATCTGAAACATCCTTTTGGCATCAAAACAATTTGATCTCTCGTCGTCTCGTCAGAAAGTTGCGGTTGCCTAAAAAATTGACGGAAGCCATGCTTGGCTGCTACGTTGATAGATATTCTATTTACTGATCACAGATCGCTGTACAAGATCGTTCATGACAAATTTCCCAAGATGTTTCATTGCAGCCCTCTGTGAAGTACGACGTCGAACCTGTGAACAAGGCATTCGGGGCGGAACGAAGCAAACTTTTACTAAAGATTGTTGCAAGTAGTCCGCTTCACTTCACATATATGTACAATACGATATGCCCGTCTCTAACAGCTTACCTGATTTTCCTCCTCAATGTATTTCGAGAAAATAGACTTGAACCGATTTTTTTCTTTCGCCTCGAATTCGCTCACTTTTCGTCGACAGAACGCAATTTGATTGGCCGCAGCCTGACAAAATCGGAAAAAGTAATAAAAGTAGGAATAACAACAATCACAAATAAAAATATAGAGCGAAATCTTTATTTTCGATTGGACCTCGAGAAGCCGACCTTATTATTCGGTTCCAATTCCACAACATTTTCATAGTCCTTCAGCGCCTGATCGTAATCCTTCTGCTTTTCTAACGCCTGAAAAGCCCATTTCGATAACTTTTAACCAAACGTTTCAGAATAAATAGAAAAAATTTACTTATCAATGACATACCTGCGCACGTCGATATAGCGCTTTGACATTGCACGGGCTAACATCGAGCGCTGAATTGCAATGCTTGATACAGTCAATTGAAGCATCCTGCAAGTGAAAAAAATTCGGAATTTTATCGAACTTCCCAATTTCATCAGCGAAATTTCATTGAAGAGGGTCGCTAAACCTGTTTCAAGTAGCATAATGCGAGATTAAGATGAGCGGCAAGCAGCAGCTGATCCCTTCGCGTCTTGTTGTCGCCTTCGGCCGTCTTCTCAAACTGCAGCAGATCGTCGATCTTCTTGTATTTATTGATCGCTAGTTTGAGATTGTGTTGCTGAAAATATTATTTAAATTTTACTTCAGCAAAATCAATTAGATCAAAGTGGAAAGCACAACAACATGCTTCGGCAAACTTATTTTTTGGGTCCTTACTGCCTTATCGGCATGTTTACTCGCGCCCACACAGTTCGCGTCGCGGCGTGCAAACACAAAAAAATAAAAAATTGCACACTTGAAAGAATTCGGTGCCTCGCGCCTTGTATTTTTCAGATTCCGTCAGTTTCTCCTCCAGGTCCATTTCCCACGATTGCTTTGCCTGATAGAAAAACAGTGTAATCCATTAGGGTGATGTTTCAAAAGTGCGACTAAAAAGTAAGCAATGAATAAACATAGACATGCCTTCTCAAAGTCATTCAATTTGATATCAAATCTTAGGCGAGCCTCTTTTGGAATATTGAATTCAGCACAGCCTGCGTCACCGTATCCCCATTTCGGAGCCATTTCAATCACACAATGTTCACCCTTGTTCATGCGCATCAGCTGAAAAAATGACAAATCCAGTGCAATCAAAAAAGGTTCCGGTATTGACAGCACCACAAGAGTTTCAAAAGGTGAATGAAAAGAATCGGTACAGCAGACAACAATAACAGAAACTGTAAAACAGTCAAAAAATCATAAGGTGCCGTGAAAATTCTCCAAACAAACATAAAATCTACGCCATAGAAACTCACCGCCTTATCAACGCCTTCGGGCAGTTTCTCCAGCATGCACTCGCCGAGGATAAACGTGGCATCACGATCGAAAAACACTTGATCCTTGTAGCTGGCTTTGATCGTGACTGCAATCAATTAAATGTGGTTTCTTTCATTTTACTTTTCTTGAGTAACAGCTAACCGATCTTAGCGCTATCAAAACAAGCATAAGCATGTGCAACAAATTAAACATTTCCTGATTCACTGACACTGGCTGACTATAGTTCGCTGCCTGTCACACACCACCAACCTTGCACCTTGGCGCCCTCGTTTGGTTGTGTCCATTTTTGTCCGTCCACCACAATCTCCCGAATCATTGTCTCCATCCATCCCCTCCCCACAGTGACACGCCAATCCGAATCTTCCCCCCCCCAGAAACAGTAAGACCAGGAGCAAAAAACAACAACTAAAAAGGGGGGGGGTTATGTACCTAGGGGGGGGGGGGTTGTGGGGGGGGGGGGGGTTAGGTTTTGGGGTGAAAATTTTTTATGTGTTTATTATGTGTGGAATCGTGTGAAAACGTAGTATTTGCGCGCGTAGCGCGCAAATTTCGGGTAATTTGAGGTAAAAACCACTGATTTTGCACTAATTTCGGCCATTTTGGTCAAAAATTGGCACTTGTGGGGCAAGCTCGGGGGGGACACCCACACCACCGGGGGGAAAACCGGGGGAAACCTACTGTCCATACCAAACAGTCGGGGGGGGGACCCCCTGTGGAGGGGGGGGGGGGGGACCCCCTCCGGGGGGGGGGGCCTACCCCCCCAAACCCCCCCCCCACCTCCAACACTGATCTGGAAACAATTTTGATCACGAAAAGTTGAGTGACTTACGTGGATTACTTGAGAACCCAGAATTCTAGCGATGCATCAGCCACTTGGGCTTGCTTCAAAAAACATCCAGGAACATTGTCCATCTCTTGTGACATTCTGGCATGCCCTCATCAAACTGAAGTTGAGCTAAAAACAATGAAGAAACCAACCTCGAAAACTAAAGTAGCATCGGGTGGGATTTTCGGCGCCGAGCCGGCTTTGCCATACGCGTATTCGGATTTGCACGTTAGTTTGCACACTTCCCCGCGAGTCATGCTGGCGACACCCAGGTCCCAGGCTTTGATAACCTACATTGCAATTCTCTGATTTTTTCCGCTGGTTTCTAGTTTAGAATTGATGCTGTCGTCATGCCATAGTAGTGGCAGGGGGGTTGGGGGTTACCCCCTCTCAGTGTACCGACCTACCACAAAACCCGAGGGGGTTGCGGGGGGGGGGGGGTTTGAGTAACCTCTCACAACTCCAAATTATACCTCTCACAAGCAATTTTATACCTTTTTAAGGCAAAAATCGGTGCTTTTCGACCTTATTTTCCCAAAAATCGCGCAAACCCACCCATAATACCTATTTTAAGGCGATTTTCTGCGAAAATTTGGAAAAAGTGCTATTTTTACCTCATTTTTTTTGGCCAAAATTGTATCACAAAAACGGTGTTTTTTCGCCTTTTTGGGTGACCGAAATCATACCTCACGCTTCCGGTCCCAACCCCGCATCATACGTACCTCCCACACATGGACCTGCCACTACACTGCGTCCTGCCATGTCCGTCTCAGTCAAATGATGGATAAAAGGTCACTTAATTTCATCAACATTACCTGTCCGGTTCCGAGCTTGAACTGAAATTTTTCATCCCGATCCCTGCTCGAGTCGAATTTGGTGCCGTCCAGCAGCGTGCCGACATAATGAACCTGCAAAATTATTTGTTGAACTAGCTTCAAGCACATGCTAATAATCGATTCTCCTTCGAGCAAGGAAGCACGAAAATAATTGCACTTACGTAGACGTTGTTGCCCTTGCGCGGTTTAGATGGGCATCCAGAACCTGGCTTGAGAATTTCCTTCAGAACGCCGCCGTCCTGAAAATGCAAACCTCAACGCTTTTTTGCAGTACACATGGACACTGTTTCCTTTCATTCTCATTTTCATGCCTGGGATAAAACAACCCAAATAAAACAACCATAACGATGCTTGCACGAGAAAACAACCAGAAAAGGCACAGGATGTGTCGTTTGTGCCGTGCCTGTGCGTGACTCACTTGGCTTTCAGTCACATCAATTGTATTATTGGTTTCGCATTCAGCAGCCATGTTTTCAACAATGCGTTTTCGTATCCTCCTCGGTTTATTTCCCAGTTCCCAAACACACTTGTTCAATTATTTCGCAGAAATTAATGGTCTGAAACGAAAGAATCGGAGTCGGACGGAGATAGAATACAAATGCACTGACTGACTCTGATCGATGGGACAAAGATTTCGCGTTAGTTGGATTACAATTTTGTTTGTTCTATCTCCACGTGTCCAATAGTACGAAACAGGGACTGTACCAGCCGCCGGGCGGCGACCTACCTACTGTATGTACCAAGATCTACCTAACAATCTACAATCTACCTTAAGTGTAGTACTTGGTCAGGGTGTTGACGATAGATAGATTGGGGGTGCACCCAGATTGGGACCCGAAATGTGTTGACGATAGATAGATGACCCAAGTCCGAAATCTGGGGGGGTCGACCCAGACTTGTTGACGATAGATATGGTGGGGGTCGCCAAAAATCAAGGTATAGTATAGCGTACTAAGCAGGTGTCAAAATGACCATTTTATGGGGCAAAATGGTTAAATTCTGTCAAATTTTCTCACACGTGCACAACAATACGCATTTTAAGGCTTATTTTAGCATAATTTCGACCAATTTTTATACCCCTGTTTTTGACTTGTGGGGCAATACCCCCCAAATCGGGGTACCCGGCTAGCTAGCTAGCTTTCTTGCGCCGGACCCCTCCAGCTAGCTAGCTTTCTTGCTCGGACAATAATGTGTAAATATTAATGAAAATGTGCTTAGATGTACTAAATCCGCGCGTAGCGCGCGAAATGAATTTTCAACCAAAAAAATACGCTCAAAAAATCGCAAAAATTATGACAAAAATTGGGTTAAAATCTGAGCCAAAAATTCGGGCCGGGCCGGAGATTTGGGGGTTCGGGCCGGGCCGGAGATTTGGGGGTTCGGGTCGGGCCGGGCCGGCCAAACCCGGCCCGATTGCAACCTCTGGAATAAATGCGATTACAAGCGAAAAAACATCCTTTCAGACCTCTTCTTAGGGGTTTTGCGGGTATTTCTGGGAACAATTTTCCATTTTCGGGTCAGTGAATTAATAGAGGCCCCCCGGAATAGAGCCCCCCAAAATGGGGTCAGTGAATTAACAGAGCCCCCTTCTATTTAGGTTTTTACGGTACCTGACAGCTTTTTTATTGAAAGCAATGAATTTTTCACCAAAACATAGGCTCAGAAAAATCACAAAAGTTATGATATAAAAATCTGACTGACCGAAAACCGATTGTAACCTCTCTTGTGCGTTTGTGCGTGAAGAGATGAATGAATGAAACCGTGAACCAATGAAGCTATACTGGCGGATGGAAAAAAACCGTTTTTTTTTCGAAAAAAAAAACCGGGTCCATCTGGGACGTGAAAAAAAACCGAAAAAAAGCCTCAGCCTCCGGGAAACATCGGTTTTTTTTTTCACTAAATTTTCCAATTTTTGACAGAAGTTGGGAAATATTTTTGTTCAGAACAACTTTGGCCAAGCGCGGGCGATGTCAATATGGCTTGTTTCAACTATTTAGTCACAAAAGCATCAAAGTACCCATCATAGGCACCACTGTGGTGTGTCTGTGCTAACATTACTATGTGTCAATGTCAGTGGTGTCAGTGCTGGGGGGTCGTACCACTTGGGGGCAGTGGTGTCGTTGGGAAATCAAAAAGTCAGGATACCGGATACCCAAAATCCAAAATTTTCGGATACCGGATACCTAAAATGAAAAATCTCGGATACCAGGGGGGTTGCTCCCTAAAATAAAAATCTCGGATACCCAGGGGGGTTGTTCAAAAAAAGTTCAATTTTTTAGAGGAAAATCGGGCAAAATCTGTGTTAAAAACGCAAAAAATGGTCATATTTGGGGATTATGCTTGCGCCAGCAAGCGATTTTGAGCATTTTGGAGGTAAAAATGGGCGATTTTTACGGTTTTCGGAAAAAAATGCTTTTAGGGTAGGATACCCCTGGATAAAAAGTCAGGATACCGGATACCCCTGGGTGAACAAATCAAGCTACCGGATACCGGATACTAGGGGGGTAACCCCCTTCCCCCCAACGACACCACTGGATGTCAAAAATACCTTATTTGGGCTTTCCCTATCCTTTTATACACTGCAGTTCTTCATCGGTTTTTTCCTTTTTTTCGGTTTTTTTCACGAAATATAAAAAACCGGTTTTTCCGCCAGTATAAATGAAACGGATACCGTATTGTCGGAAATAGAACCCCCGATTAATTGACCCCCCCCATTAATTGAACCCCCCTAAATGGTTCCAGTGTAGTTCCTGGGGGGGAGGGGGGTCGGGTACGTACCCCTCGGGTACGTCTGTTCCCCCTCCAGTGTAGTGGCAGGCCCATGTGTGGGAGGTAAGTATGATGCGGGGTTGGGACCGGAAGCGTGAGAGGTATGATTTTGGTCACCCAAAAAGGCGAAAAAACACCGTTTTTGTGATACAATTTTGGCCAAAAATTTAGGTAAAAATAGTACTTCTTCCAAATTTTCGCCGAAAATCGCCTAAAATAGGTATTATGGGTGGGTTTGCGCGCGGAGCGCGCGATTTTTGGGAAAATAAGGTCGAAAAACACCGATTTTTGCCTTAAAACGGCATAAAATTGCTTGTGAGAGGTATGATTTGGAGTTGTGAGAGGTAAGTACTCAACCCCCCCCCAACCCCCCCTCGGGTTTTCAAATTCAAATTTTATCTGTAAGCTCACGCAAAGACCTTCAGGAGATCCGGCAAACACCTAAAAAAGAGACATATCAGTAAATAGCACACAAAATTATAATCATGAATGATCAAACGACAAAACGTACCGGAGAGCATAGTAGTGGCGGGGGGGGGGGGGGGGGGGGGGGGGGGGGGGTCCCCCCCCCCCTCTCAGTACTTACCTACCACAAAACCCGAGGGGGGGGGTTGGGGGGGGGGGTTGAGTACTTACCTCTCACAACTCCAAATCATACCTCTCACAAGCAGTGTGGTGGCAGGCCAATCGACCCAAGATACCCTAGGGGGGGAAGGTTTCGGACTTACTCGAGATACCCCCCAGAGGCTACCCAAGATACCCCTATGGTCCGTCAAAAGGCGAAAAAAGGCCGTTTTTTGCATGCAATTTTACTGCAAAATTGGCCTAAAAATGGGTATTTTTTACATTTTTGCCGAAAATCGGCCTAAAATGACCATTTTTGGGTGTCTGCGCGCGGAGCGCGCGATTTTTGGGGGTCCCGAGGTCGAAAAACACCTATTTTTGCCTTTGAAAAGCATAAATCTACTTACTCGAGATACCCTTTGGGGTCGGCTCGAGATAGATACCCTTCCCCCCCCCATCCCCCCCTAAGGGTTGACTCGAGATAGATACCCCTTAGGGGGGATGCCCCCCCTATCCCCCCCCCCCCCACTACCGTGCTCACAAGCAATTTTATACCTTTTTAAGGCAAAAATCGGTGTTTTTCGACCTTAGTTTCGCAAAAATCGCGCGCAAACCCACCCATAATACCTATTTTTAGGCGATTTTCGGCGAAAATTTTGAAAAAGTACTATTTTTACCTCAATTTTTGGCCAAAATTGTATCACAAAAACGGTGTTTTTTCGCCTTTTTGGGTGACCAAAATCATACCTCTCACGCTTCCGGTCCCAACCCCGCATCATACTTACCTCCCACACATGGGCCTGCCACTACACTGCCGGAGAGATTCAAAAACAACAAACAACACAGCAACGGCAGGCGATAAATCAGCGATTGATGGCGAACACGAGATGATAACAGATGTCAACAAAATTGATGATGACCTGAAAGCAGCAACCCAGTGACTGAGGGGATCAGTCAACGACAGCTGAGAATTTTGATGAAATGTGGCAAGAAACTACGTCTCGACCACGTGAGTTTAGTTTAGTTTTGTGGTAGGTAAGTACTCAGAGGGGGGTAACCCCCCCCCCCCAACCCCCCCCCCAGCCACTACTATGTCCCCCTCCATGGTACGCCTGCCCCACTGTTCCCCCTCCCCGGGTACGTCTGCTCCCCCAATTTTTACCTAAAATAGGCAAATTTTGGCCTAAAATAGGCATTTTTAGGCATAAAATGAGTGATTTTTAGGTCAATGTCGTCAAAAATCGCCAAAATACCCTTTTTATTGAGATTTTTTCCAAAAAGGGGCAAAAATGAGCCAAATTTTCGACCTCAAAAAATGACTTTTCTCCAAATTTGGGTCCTCCCCCCCCTTCCGGGTCCCTCCCTCCGAAAAAAGGGGGTACCGCCTGTTCCCCCTCCGGACCAGGAACTACACTGAATGGTTCGAAATCAAAAATAGAACCCCCCCCATTAATTGACCCCCCATTAATAGAACCCCACCGCCCCCCCCCCCCAACCTTCACCGTACCACAGATTAGTGGTATGGTAGGGCTGTGTTGTTGTGTCAAACGTTGTTTAAGCTTGCGTACACAACAGAATACAGCGTTTTAAGCACAATTGCCGCTGTTGAAGTTAGAAAATACCGAAAACAATCCATTTTTATGGGCATTATTAACAATGATTTTTTTCGTCGGGGGGCCAAATGAAAAATTTACCCCCCCCCCAAATAATTTACCCCCCCCCCATAAATTGAACCCCCCAAAATGACCACAGTGAAAAAATAGACCCCCCGGGTTCTATTTCCGACAATACGGTAAACAATCAAAAGCGCGCGATGCAAAAGGTTTCTCGAAAATTCCAGAGTTGTCGCCTTTTCAAAACAGGCAGTTCGTTCACCGAACAAGACCGAGACCGAATGAATGAAGGAACAATGGCATTTTCCATTCTCCAGTGTTAATCGGGATCAACTCCATGACAGCCTTGTGTTGCTTCTGTGGAAAAGGCCTTATTCCTGTGCAACGCATCACTCCATCACATCAAGCCGCCTGCGTCTTGTGATTGGCTAATTGGCTGTTCAACCAATCAAATTCTTCGGTCATCCAATGAGCGACAGCGCTCGAGTGACGCGAAACAGTCGTATCCAGACGTTGCATCGACATTGAATCTAGCCAGCAGGGTCAGCCTAGCGCCTGGGCCTGACCCTATGCATGAGCGCTTCAAATGATTTCCGATTGTGGTCAGCAGGATCGGAGAATTGTCTGCCTACTATGAATGTTACTCACCAGCTTTACCCTGTCGTACGGTCGTCATGGAGATTTGATGTTTCATATTTTATAGCTTCTGTCGTCGTTGACAAATCACGGTGCTTGATTCCAGTTTCCAACCGAGTGGTTGCCGGGCCTTGGCGAGCAGCGGACACGAAATCAAATCAACTTAGACGCTCGATGTGATCAAAGATGAGCGCCGCCAACGACGACGAAGGACTGGGCAATCAGGAATCGCCGGGAGACAGCGGGAATGAGGAGCAACGGAATCAAACTGTGAATCCGGAAGCCTCGCTCGACCAACCGCAACGATCGAACGATATGGTTGACAACAATGTGAGCATTCAGCGAGCGAGCAGTGCCGCGTCGGCGCGAATCGAAGCGACCGAAACGATGAACCAACAGATACTGCCGCCCGACGATGCGACGGCTCAATTGGGCATCGCTCATCGCGTTCAGGTCAGATTGAGATTTTGAATGAATAAACTGCGTTGCGATTGGTTGTGACAAGAATGATTGCATTCAGGCTCAAGCATGTTCAACCAACAGTCTTTGCTCTCCGCCCGCCAATGTCTCCACAATCAATCAAGGCGTGTCATCACTGACAATCTGCTCGGCCAGTGGAGGTCTGCTGTCGCTCACATTTGCCGAGTTTTGACTTTTGATGAATAAAGAGAATTTCATAAAGTGCACGCAAAAGTGACTGACATTTGAGGCAGTCATCCCCAAAATCAATGTCGTCTGCGAAGGGTTTGCTCCGATTATGTGAACACATCGGGTAACAACGGGCGAATGGTGAGCAATAGTGAAGTCGGCAATAAAGCAAATGCCATCGTTGCTTCGGGTGGAAGTTCGGGATTGAGCATTGTGATTCCGGTTAGCTGCCTGTTATGTGGAGCCTGTTGCCTTTTTCTTGTTTCACAAGGCAAGAACCCTTTTCAATATTCTTATTTTGCCTTGCAGGTCGGCGGAGATTCAAGCGCATCGCACGTTGATCCACCACGATTCGGTAGCGTGAACTTGCGAGGTGTGGCGGCTATGGGTGTGGACTATGATATCGTTTTGCGTCAATGTTTCCCATGGATGTACAGCAAAAAGAATTCTTGAAGGGCAGAATATCAAATGGCACCCCGCATTGTTTCAGGCACGCACGCACATTCAGCCCAATCGCGTTCCCATCAATCCCATTTGTCTGGCTCAACTGTGAGAGAGCGCAACTCAAAGATGCTCTTCAGTGACACAATGGCTGATGTTTGGTTCACGGTTGGAGTTGGCGATGAGGCGGTCTGTTGGGATCAAAAACTTTTACAGAGGAAAATGAGGCCACCAAATGACACGGCTGGCCGATTATTGTTACCAGTATCAAACTTAGTGCTCGGAATGCGTCTAGGCACTTGCTTCGGATCTTTGTTATGCGTATTGGTCTTAATGAATTTCGTGACCTACTGCTGCCATTTTTACCAGCGTACAGACTGAAACAGTGCGTAGGGAACTCTTTTACGCTGATTAGAATTGCAATGGTGAGGCGTGAGTGACGAAGTCAGATACGAGGTGGTCCAATCATCGTTTTACCAGATGTATGCGTGTTTCAGGTACGCATCCCAGCGCATTCCTACCTACTAGCCACCGGGTCGACCGTCTTCTACGCAATGTTCTACGGTAATTTCTCCAATCTTCGTGAGATCATGCTGCCTGACGTCGAACCTGTTGCGTTTCGAATTCTGCTCACGTAAATTGAAATCTTTTTACCTTGCACGAATGTTAGTTGATTGAGATGTATTTGAGCGAAAACTACGATGACCGTGGGCTGGTTGCGGGTCAACAGATCGACTTCAAACATGGTGATCGCAGCCAAAAGTTTTACGTTGGTTCACTAGGATTGTCAATGTTGGTTGCTGCGAAAAAAGGGGCGGACCGATCACCATTACTGACAGTGTGACACTCGCAGAAATTTCGCGCGAGAAATCAGTTCGTTTTATTGCCACAGGTACTTGTACACGGACGAGATCGACTTGAACCCTGATTCGGTGCTTCCCACGTTGTACGCGGCCAAGAAGTACCTGGTGCAACACTTGGTCGACGCGTGCATTCAGTATTTGGAGTCGAGTCTGACTGCCAAAAATGTGTGCCTGTTGTTGACACAGAGCCGACTGTTTGAGGAGACCGAACTCATGGAACGGTATGTAGCTTGACCCGGTTAGTTAAAGTTGGTTAGTCATTTAGTGACCCGGGATCACATACAGCCTGCTCGTTATCCGTGTTCAAATCGGGACAATACTGCTCCTAAGTGGGCTGTATCAAAGAAGGTCGAAGGCCAGTGTGGGGTAGGATCACGTAGCTTCCAAAAGGGTCAAAACAAGGACTTGTTCACTGGGCTCACTCGAAAGTGGTCGATCGAAGCCATGGAATCAGTTGAACAAAACAAAAACTTGCAATTCTCCGTTTGCAGTTGCTGGGAGCTGATCGACGCGCAAAGTGCCCTGGCACTGCAATCGTCTGGTTTCCGTGAAATCGACAGTGACACTCTACGTGCGATTGTGTCACGTGACACGTTGAATACACGCGAAACGGTCGTGTTCAATGCAACTGTGGAATGGGCCAAGGCCGAGTGCAGAAGGTTGGTGCAATTTCCTGACTGAAGGTTTGGCAATTGAAGTGAATTTCAGAAATGAGGAAATTAATTCAATTTCTCCAAATAATTCGATCAAAAAACTCTTTTTTTCAGACGTGATCTCGACCCGAACACATCGAATGTACGCCAGGTGCTCGGTGAGACATTCTATGAGATTCGAATCAGTTCGATGAGCATTGAGGACTTCGCCAACATTGTCGCCAAGTCTGGATATTTGAACTACGAGGTCGCGATTCTTCTTGACTGTTTGTTCAGTAAACCTCAAAACCTTATCAATCAACCAAAAACCGAAAATAAGCAAAACAGAGAGCTGACTGCGATCACCGACTTTGATCTGACCGTGCTCTAAATGACCATTACGACTATAGGAGACAACCGACGTGTTCCTTCACTTCACCGCCAGTGACAAACCGGCTCTGCCATTTGTCTGTCATCCACGTCGTGGCCTGACGCTGCACAGATGTCATCGATTTCAGTCGAGTGCTTATCGGTACGTTTTGGGTGCTTCGAACTCGGCATGTCCTTGGCTGACATCAGGGCGGGTGAGCGTTCGGTCGGGCGCCCGACCGTGGAACTGCTGCGGTACGAGGCGCATTTGATTTGCAGAGTGTTGTGAGTTCTGTCTGTCCGTGTACAGTAGACGTTACTTGTTTGACGGACTCAGAACAACTTCTACCATAGTCTAGATTTTCGCAGACTCACTGAATGTTTTCGCATCAAAATTACGTCGTTAAGCCTAACGTTGATGCTATTAGAGTGCACACCAACTACACAGTTTCATCAACATCAGATGTTCTCTGGAAGGGATATCGCAATTTCAACCGTATAACTGACTGTTTCAAGAACAATCGTATGTCCTTCCAGTTCCAACCAATGGCGTTACCGTGGTCGATGCGACAGTGTGCAATTTGCGTGCGATAGACGCGTGTTTGTTGCTGGATTCGGACTATATGGTTAACCTTATGCGCATTCCACTGTCAATTAAACAACTTTTAATAACATAAAAATTTCATCCCCATAACCCAGTTGTCAACTTCGCATGTCAGGAAGCAGCAACGGTGCATCGGAGTACAAAGTGACAATCGAGCTCAAACAACGTGCACTCACACTGTCCACAACCACACAACGTTTCGTGTGTGATGGATCCAGCAATGTGTTCCCGGTGTTCTTTGACCATCCCGTGCAGGTACTGGGTTTACCGATGACACAAAATTTAGTCGAAACTGACGTTATACTGCATTGTACCTCAGAATGCCCTGATGTAAAATGTTAATGTGAAACTGTCTTTGCTTCATAACACACTTTATTCCAAAGGCACACATAAACCACGTTACCAACTCTGAAGCTCACAAGCACAAGCACACAGGAAATAAGCTGATAGAATGTGTGTAGACAAAATACAATGAATCATGTGATATTTAGTAAAGTCACGTTACACTGCTTTGTATTCCAAGGCCACATGGGGATTCGTCACTACAAATGTCACGTGTGGACCGAAAACAGGACTGGTATCCTTCTGTGTTGCTTGGCTCACTAATTCTCAAAAATATCGAAAGGACAATGAGTTACCGCCAGGCCGAATCAGTCCAAATGTTTCGTCACTGCTGTGTTCCGTGACGATCTACAACGAAATGCAAGTGAAGGTGCAGCCAATATTTTCCCTGATGTTTCAAGGTCGAGCCCGACACATTCTACACAGCGAGCGCCATCCTTGACGGAGTGGAACTATCGTATTTCGGACAAGAGGGTTTGCCCGAAACACAATGCGCACAAGTCACCTTTCAATTCCAATGTTCATCTGAAAGCACCAACGGCACGGGCGTACAGGTGCGTTCAGTATTGCTCAGTGATAAAAATGTGTGAATTCAGGTAAATATCTGCGCCTTGATTTTTCAGGGCGGTCAAATTCCCGAGATCATGTTCTACGGCGGTGCGTTGGCGAACGGATTTGACAGCGAACGATCGTCGTTGTCATGACATGACACCATGTGGCGGTTCCTGTCGAAAGTTGCCAGTGCAGATTGGTACTCTTTACCTACGTACACTTACTTACCGTTTTTCGTGCCAGATTTATTCTATTTTTAATTTTATGACCTTTATGGTGCCACATTGTTCATTGATATATAATTTCCAATCGAAACTGCTTATTGTGTATTTATTATTTTATCTTTTCTTGACCAAAATTGTGTGGTATTATGCTTATGCGCTGTCTCCATGAATTTTGAACAGCATCAAGTTGGTGTGCATAATAAACGACAACATGGCATGTGGAGAGAGTTCAATTATTGAGTGAGGTCGAACAGGCTGCAGTGAAACATCAGTCCGCATCATCAAGTTTACCGTTAATCGTTTGCCGCCGTCAAGTATGGAACAATTGAATGTTGCGCGCAGCGTGTGTGCCAGTTTGGTGCTGGCGATCAAAACGTGCAGCAAGTCGCAGACAGTTGCTGCGGCACAGGAGCAAAGTGTTTCCTACCCGAGAGAGCACTTCTTGTTTGTGTGAGGCAGGCAGCAGCGTCAGTTCAACTAGCCGCGCTCCACGGGTTGCTATAGAGATTTGATGTTGCACAACTCACGCGGTCTGCTGCTGTCTGGGCTGTGAGCGAGCTGGGTCTTTCAGCCAGCAGCCAAATGGGAAAGCAAGAATATAAATTTTGTCCGATTTATTTGTAATATTCCAAGCTACGCAATCATAAAATAAAGGCCGGTAAAATGGGCGGCGCAGTCAGTGCCGGCGAAGATAACAGCGACCTCGTGGATAATCTGGTGAAAGCGCGATACGTCAAGTCGAGGCATGTCGAAAGGGTGCTGCGGTTGGTCCATTTTGGAAAGAATCATTCATAAAAATTCGTCGGAAAAAATGATATTCAGTGGATTTTATTGCCAAATGTTTGCAGCATGGTTGATCGAGCTGATTACTACGCGCCGAATCGTCGTGGCACAGCCTACACGGACAGGGCATGGAAATACGACGAATTGCACATAAGCGCACCCTGTATTTACGCCGAGGTAAAACGCCACGAATTTGTAGTTTTTTCGTTCCATGGAATAAGTTGTCTTGTCAGACGGTAACATTTTTGCTTCAATGCAGCCCTCAAGGCAACCCAGTCAAAGTTGTCTTGTCAATTTCACGAATGCAATCTCAGGTGCTGAGCGCGTTGCATTTACGTCCCGGCAATGCATTTCTCAACATCGGCAGTGGCACCGGATATCTGAGCACCATGGCCGGACTGATTTTGGGTAAATCTTGAAAAAATGTTAGGAATGAAAGAATTACATTTAGAAGTGTATTTATGCAGGTCCCTCTGGCATCAACCACGGGGTTGAGTTACATCCGAAAGTGGTCGAATATGCAGAAAGGCATTTGACACAGTTCATTGAAAAGTCGCCCTCCATGGACGTTTCGCAGCAGGAGTTCTGTGCGCCGACGTTTGTTGTCGGTAAAAGTCATTACTTTTATTTTCTAAAAGAAATATTGTGTTTTGAACTCGGTTAAAAATCGACTGTCTTGCTGATTCAGGCAACGGTCTTCTGCTGGACATCGATGCCTATCAAAGATACGACCGGATATACTGCGGCGCGATGGTGCCAGAATCACATCAGGTGCGCTCATCGCCTTTGTTTTGAAAATCAGTTGAAATTTTTTTGTTTATACTCATTTTTCTTTATTTCAGGATTTCATTGGTCACTTTCTCAAAGTCGGCGGAATCGCCGTCATGCCCGTTGAAGACAGCGTAAGTGTTGCCCCCTTACGATTGGGTCATACTTGGCAAAAGTAATTGTGCATGTGTTGTGCGTACGTATAGTCCAACCACGTGCTCATGAGACGACTCCTTTTAAAGCTTGCTTGGCCAGATTCAAAAATGCGCCAGTTACACGGGTTTTCGCAAACAAAAGAAAGAGCTTGGGCCGAGAGACATGATGACAAGTTCCAGCTGGCTGACCTCAATTTGTTGCGTGCTTACGCCAACAGCAACGCCGTTCAACACACACATGTTTTGGGAGTCAAAAGGGAATTTACGCACCGAGGGGAGAGCGTGTTTCTAAAAAAATACATGCGTTTCTCTTTCTTTCATTTCCAAAACACGTGGAACCGGAACATTATTGGATCCGTTTAAGTCAACTTCAAAATAAGTCGTCTCATGAGTTCGTGGCTGGACTATACTGTGTACAGGCAGGGTGGACAGGCATGATAACAGGAAGACAGGCCAGAGTACCAACTAAACTGCGTCCAATCGCGCATCAAGTGCCCCCAATTGCAGCTAATCCAGCTTCGTCGTCTCACCGACAACACCTTTTCGCGTCACAATGTTCTCCCGGTGTCCTTTGCCTCAATGGTCGTGCCAACGAGCGCCGAAATCGGCGACAAATCACTGACTGTCAGATTACGTGAGTTTGTGTTGGCTCGATATGGTTTTATCACCGACGCGTTGCAAGCGAACATCTGGACATTCAGTTCAGATTTAGTTTACGAACACGTTAATCTTAGTGAACGTGCACTCCTATGCTGTAGATCAAAATATGCTGCCGGAATAAATAAACGACGTAGTTGGACCGAAATTCACTGAAGTCAATTGATTAGCACAAACGTTGTTATATAATAGCTGTCCGATATAGTTACTCACCTCATCGAATTTAGTGACACGAAATGCCGAAGTAGAGTCCGGTCACAAAAGCAGATACAACAATCCGATCGCCAAAACTATGGACAGTAGTCCCTTCAGTCCTCTATACCGGGTGCCTTGTACACATCGCTTTGCATTTGCAGCAGAGGTCGCAATCGGGCCGGCCCGACCTCGGGCCGGGCCGGGCCGGGCCGGGCCGCGATTTTGGGCTTTTGGCTCGGGCCGGGCCGGGCCGGGCCGGAGATTTGGAGGGTCGGGCCGGGCCGGGCCGGGCACCCCGGCCCGAAGCTTCTGAAGTGACTTATTTTACTGAAAAAGTAGGGATTTTTTTGTCAAAAATACTAAAATTTCTGACGGATTCGGCAAGCAAGTGATCAGTATTGTCTCTATCTGACGACCATTTCATGGAAAACAATGTATTTTCAACCAGTGGTGTAGCTACCCAGGCGGGGCGGCAACCTACGGTACCACCAAAAATGTGGGACAGCAACCTACCTACTGTACCGGCCGGGCTAAGGGGGAACATTGAAATTTTGAAGAAAATGTGCTCTAAAACGCTAATTTCGCGCGTAGCGCGGCGATTTATCGCCTATTTGGAGTGAAAAGTACCGATTTTATATACCATTTTGAGCCAAAAATCGCAACTTACTGTACTAGCCGCCGGGCGGCGACCTACCTAGTGTACCAGGATGGAGCGTCAACCTACCTACCTACTGTACCCCACCCCCTGCAACACCATTGTTTTCAACCAAAAAATATGTTCAAAAAAATCGCAAAAATTATGACAAAAATTGGGTTAAAATCTGAGCCAAAAAATTCGGGCCGGGCCGGGCCGGGCCGGGCCGGAGATTTGGGGGTTCGGGCCGGGCCGGGCCGGAGATTTGGGGGTACGGGTCGGGCCGGGCCGGGCCGGAGATTTGGGGGCTCGGGCCGGGCCGGGCCGGCCAAACCCGGCCCGATTGCGACCTCTGATTTGCAGCCAATCGCGAGCCCCAAGCATTGCAAAAGTTGTGCCGCAGCCGCATACGTGCATTGGTGCGCAACAACGTGTGTGCTGAGCAGGTCAATGAAGTTGATGCAGAGTCGTGTGTGGTACGCAGTCTGATTGCAGAGCGCAGGGGAGCGCCAAGTGATCTGCAGGTTGTTTGGTTTTACAAGTGCCATTTTTTGCTAAAACACACACACCTTAATCCTGAACACATCGGTTGACACAGCTGGAAAATGTTTCGCCGTTTCGAAATATAAGCACTCGTTGGGTACGCGCATTGAGAATCGTCAACAAGTAAGCAAAACAAATAGTAAATTAATGAAACATAATCAGAAAAAGTTGGCGGCCACACAACGTTGTTTCGCTCCTTCCAACTGAAGCTTCCAATTCCAGCCCCCATCATTCAGTAGCGACGAAAACGCAGAGGAGAATCCACAAGAGGGGGAGCAAGAGGGAAATCTCAGTGACGATGGGACCGCGGAGGATATCAGGATGCAGCACAGGAGACCGGAAAGGTTTGGGATTGTTGCATTCACCTTGGCAAATCAAAGCATTTGTGAACGGTGTGAACTATCATAGACTGCGCCAACGTCACGCGTTGTTCATCCCGATCTTCCGTCGCGCGCGTGCACTCATGCTGGCGACACGCAATGGTGAAGCGCAGATGGACCATCAACCAGCACGGGTGCAAAGAGGTACAAGTTGAGTATGTGTGTATTCAATTGACAACATTCTCTGGTTCAGTCAGTCATTATGAGAATGGCGAGCTTGGTGACATAACAAGTATCTACTACGTGTGATCTACGCCGTGTACGCCGGTGCGTAGCGTATAATTAACTGCTGACTTGTTGTTGTCTGCCTGTTGTTTGTCAATATCTGCCTCTCTGGGCGAAACATCTGTAAAATCTCGAAATACACATCCTTCGTATCAGAAGTCATGGGTCGAAGACAGAGCCAAACGCCAGCTTGAGCCGGAGCATTGTAACCGCCTTCTTCTGAAAACCCAGATTCATCGAGTTCCGGGTCTGAAACGGGATCGACTTCTACCTGGTCACCAGAGGGCTCTGACATCGACACAAACGCGCACAATCGAAGGGTGCACAATGGCGCACAGAATACTCCGGCTGTGGGTATGGCGACTGTGACAGGTTGCAAATCGAGTCATTTTACCATATGTTTTTCAAACTGCGACTGATAATCAGTAAAACTTGCACCTTCAGATAACCAAGCCGAAGTGCCTGAGTCATCAAGGCCATCTGAGTGTGTCGGACAAGGTGTCGACGCAGACAAGGACCAAGTCGGGATGCTTCCGGTCGCAGACCAGGATATGCCTCCCGTTGTCGATCAGGACTTTGTACCAATGGTATAGTTTGTTTTTGTTCCGGTTTCGTCGGGTTGGTGCACGTGTGCGTTTCAAAGTTTCTACGTTGTGTGCTTTCGTGCACTCAAGCTGGCTCTGAAGCCTAGAGGGAGACAGTTACGTGCGGCTTTTGCGAGCACCAAAATTATCGATTTTAACAAAAACATCTATTGTGAAACATTAGCAGGACGACTCGCCTCCAAGTGCATCAAGCAATCAACAGCAGCCAACATCGAACAAACACAAACGCAGACGATCAATCGAGCAGGAAGAAATGCAACAGGAGGGCGAACAAGAGAAAGACAAGTGAGTCATAGAATGTGGCTCAAAAGTGCCTTCCCGCCACAATATCCAAATATCCATTCCATTCCAGCCAATCAGCGAGCAGCAGTGCGGCAGTGACAAGCAATCATCGACGTCGACGTGTACGCACGTTGTCAAAGAAGAACAGCCACATGATGGAGGAGTCAACCGAACAATCCGCCGGTCCAGACTCGAACCCACTTGCTTCCACAGACATGCCTGCGTCCGAAACATCATCAGCACACACCACTGAGCCACAGGTACTGTGTCAATATAATTTACTGATGGCCGGTTACAGACAAAATATGGTTGAATGATGAAACGTTATGTTGAAAGTCGAACTGCGCTAGACTTGGTGATCAGTACTGCCAGATCTTAGTGGATGCCACTCAACCATCGTGAAGCTGACTCCTAAGAACTAAAACAAACAAAAGAGGCAAATTCCAGGCCAACAGCACGGCCGCCACGGCCAACGACGAGGCCACCATGGACGATTCGGACGCAGACCACAAGCTGACCTTGCTCAAACAGGCAGCATCAAGCGAGTCCGAGTCTGAGTCGGAATCGATGCCCGACCGGTCGGAGACAAGGAGCGGTAGTTTGAAGACGGACGTTGAGGCGCGCAGGGAGGAGAAAAGGAGGAAGTACAGGGAACAGATGATGAAGAAAGAGGTGTGAAGGCCCGATGAATGTTTGTGTTTCGAATTGGCCCGAAATTGGCTAAATTTTGGTGCCAAATTTTATCCATAAATTTTTAGGCCGAGCGAACCGCGCGACGCGAGCGCCGCACGGCGGATGAAGAGCGGGTCGTTGATTTTTCACTCAAATTTCGACAACGTTTACACGGTTTGGGCATTCGCGTTTTGGCATCTCATCCTATTCTTGTTTGGCACCAATTTTTTTATGTTTTCTTTCGTTGTTTCCTTTTCAAACAACTAATGGGTGATGTTTCACTTTCCAGCCTTACCGTTGGCGCCCAAACTTCTGCGTTACGTCAACTACAATCGAAGTTTCGATGATCGATTGGGCCTCAAGATCGAACACGACGTTGGAAGTGACCTCGAATCAGAGGAGGATGATTTGCGATAAAAATATACTTAACTGTCGACCTTTTGTGTATAGTTTTGAAAGCTGAAACCGAAAGCAGGGCAAGGAGGAGTCTTGAAAAATCTGACTTCAAGTTTACGAATTCAAACTGTTATAACGTGTGAAGGCCTCATCCAAAACTTCTGCAAATGAAAACACTGTCACATGTTATTATTTCAAATTTGCATAAGGCGTTGTGTGTAATTCTATTTTTATGCAAATGTTGATTTTATTCCTTGGGTTCACAAAGCACGTCAAGGTAGAAAGTATAGGGCCCCCTTCTTGACATGCATGCAAACTCAGCAAGTGAGCTCAGAAATTACGAGTACATATAAAGTGAATGTTATTATTCTAGTTTATATTCTTGTCAATCGCTCTGTAAATATTTTATGAAAAGAAATTTTGTGCTACCCCTGGTTAACCATAGAAATGAAGTGGTCCTATAATTTTTTATCCACTTCTGCGTGGGCTTTTGCTATTTTTACGCCTGTGATTTTTTAATGGATTTGGATTGTTTATGTCATATTTTATTCATTTCATTTGCATATACTTTCTTACTCTACTCCTGTGTTCTATCTCACTGTGAAGTTTTTGTTCATTAACCTAGTTTTATTCATATTTACTTATTTTCTAAGGAGAGAGAGCTTTCGCTTTTAGGAAAATTGCGTGTAAAAGATCACAATTTCAAATGTTCCTGCAGAATGCAGTGGGTTTTGAGTGACGTAACCGACGGTTTTCAAAAATAACTTTGTATTGGACGCGGTCAATAATGTCTTCCAAACGAGAAGAATTTTGACCAGATTGTTGTTGTTAATGTTGGTTTGTTCCGGTCATCATTTTCCTAGAAAATGCCCGATCAGTCAACTTTGTACTATTCTCTGAATCGCCATTTTCTCATTAAGTTCGCTTATAACACTTTTGTATTCACGAAAATTACGGTAATGTTTTCATTTGTTCATATTTTGTCAATTGAAGTGCTCAGAGCCTTCCCATATTTGCCATGATTGTACATAGGCACATAATCCTTGCAGTGGCAACTTGAATATTATCGAATTATGCGGCAGATGGTGGTAAATATATGAGGTATTTTATCAATAGCAGGTCGATGTATAAATAAATGTCACAAATATATGCATAGCAAAACATTTTCACAAACTTTGAGTCTGGAGATCGTGCGGTCAATCTCTGACGTAGCTCCGGGCGAAAACCAAAGGATTTGACGGCAGGAGCCGAAACCAGCTGGTGATCAACGCGTTTTGCGTGCCACAAGCACAACGACTTTCATTTTTACAAACTGCGATGGGCATATTGATATCAAGCTTCACCGTTTCGATTCTAATGCTCTTTGTTAACCGTTTTGACAGTGGGTGATGGATGCACAAGTCCTACATGTGCATGTATGTGGGTACAGTAGGTGTACGGTACACCTACCTGCCTACCTACCGTAACCAACAAACGCAAACTTCGTGTCGAGACGCAGACGTGTACACGTTGACAGTGTCTGTTTGGCTGCGCGGCTGCACAATTTTGGGGTCACCCACCACCACCAAGTGCACCCAGAAGTTTGGTGTGTACATTCGGGAACACAGCAATGCGCGTGCAAGATTTGTTCGTTCTCGCGAATGTATTTTATGTAGTAGATAATGTAAGTTGTGATCTGCCATTTGTGCATCGGTGTGTGCATTTATTGTTTTAGGTTTGATCTCCACTTGAAAACACTCTGAAATGTGTTTTATACCCATCCGAGTATCAGTTGATGGCATACGTAACCCTCATTTGATATTGGCCGATGTTTCGGGTTGTGCCCAACACCATTAAACCATGCCGATGCCAACAAGCTGTGTCAAAGTCAGGCATTATCGTAATGTGCCTAAGTCGCTTGTATCATATGTTTTGGAGAGTGTATAACACTAATGAAATCTTACTTTCAGCAACGTCCCACAGCATATTCCATACTCTGACATCAATAGTGACACAAATCAATCAATCACTATGGACCAGTTGATGATGATTTATGACCCGATGAAGCAATTCACCAAGGATTCGGTCAGACTCGTCAAACGGTGCTCGAAACCAGACAGGAAAGGTGTGCCGGTGAATTTTGTGTCATTTCACTGACCACTAGCAAGGCATCATGACGGGCAAAGCAACTTCAGAGTACTCGTGCCCCTCATACAAGCACGAATCTTGACATACGGCTGAGCTTTCGTGACACCCATATGCTGACCGAATTCCGGTTTCGTAATGTTTCAGTTTTATTAAAACTATATAATTTTATTCACAGAATACCAAAAGATTGCCGTTGCAACGTTGATCGGTTTCGCAGTGATGGGCTTCATCGGCTTCTTTGTCAAACTCATACACATTCCCATCAACAATATCATCGTGTTAGTTCATGTTTCAGTTAGTATAAATTCAGTTTGTTTTCAAGTGGGCTTCAAAATCTACAAAATGATCTGATTGGTCAGATGCTAAGTCAATGGATCAATAAATGGCAACTGTGAAACATTTCCGTGGTACTCA